>OY720032.1:7774763-8012807 GCA_963082485.1 Eudonia mercurella
CTTGCATACTTATCTTATTTTTAGTATTATTCACTATAGTTTGACTTTGTTTTTCTGAAACAATTTTTGACTTTTACTAGAGTACTGTAGTGGTTACTGTATGACATTGTGGAAATTGAAACTTTTACCTGATGTAAATTTGTTAACCTAGATTTTTTTTACATGTGTTTGTCTTCTATAATTATGTTTTTTGTTTATTTGTAATGGAAAGTGTCCTGCTATGATCGGGCATTTTCCAATATTTTTGACGCTGTAAGGGAGAAAAGAGCTGGACACTTGCTGAGTTTCTTGCCGGTTCTTCTCAGTACAAGATCTCCCGCCCAGAGTAGACTTACGAACCGATGGCAAAGTGACATCCACAAGAGCTACTTACTTGTAGCCTAAACTGAATAAATGATTTTGAATTTGGAGGCCTTTTCTCAGCCGTGGGATAGTAAAATAGGCGATTTACTTACTTACTTTTAACTCGTGCGCAGGCAGCGGCGAGGACGCGTCCTGTTTATCGAGCGGCGTGGCGTACTCGTGGGGCGAGTGGTCGGTGTGCCGCGGCCGCGACGCGCTCTACGTGTGGAGCGACGCGGCCGCGCTCGAGCTCAGCACCGGTAGCAATGGCTGGTTCCGCTTCCTGCTCGACGGGAAGCTAGCCACCATGTACTCTAGCGGCAGTCCGGAGCACCAGACGGATAATACAGGTACATAACAGTCTCACGAGGGCCACTATGCCATCGGTTTGTAAATTTACGTCAAGAGACTTATGAACTGAGAATAATGTACGGGGAAGAACCCACACAAAGTTCTGCTAGAACTAAAGTTGGGCATTAACTGGTTTTAAACTGGAAATATAAATTATGATATTCTGTCTGTCCGTCTATCTGTTGGGCTATGTTACCTAATATATATTTTTTTGTCGATTTTGTTTTTCGACGATCTTCCAAGGCTTTCCATTTTGTCCTTTTTCTCGCCATTCTTGGCCACAACTCTCCTGCTATCCGCTTCATCTCATCCTCCCATTTAAGATAATATACTATGTTACCTATTAATTATTATTTTCACAGAAAATCGAGGTGAATTCATTGATAAGCTTCAAAGAGCACGGGCTTCGGTTAAGAATTCTGTACCTCAGCCGATTCTCTCTAAACCAGGATCGGCTAAACTTATACTTGGCAATTGGGCTTTGTCTTGCAAAAAGTAAGTAAAGCATTAATTCTGTTATTTAATTATATTCATAGAAAAGTGCTTTTAATCTTATAAATTTGTCTTCTGTGTAGGGAAAAAGAACTGCAAATACACAACACTGATGGCCAGCAACAAACCACGATACTGCGGGATGATCTTCCAGGATTTATCTTTGAGTCTAACAGAGGCACGAAGCACTCCTTCACGGCTGAAACATTTTTAGGTTAGCATTTTTAGTTTGCAAGAATTTACGTTATTTATTGTACTTTTATGCTCTGGTAATAATTCTCCTTTTTATGATTTAAAGTTTATTAATACAGGACTTAAAAGTGTTTATGTATAAAGTTTAAAACTTTGTATATCATTCAGGTCCCGAGCTGTTTAGTGGCTGGACACATAGAAGACCAGTAACAACAGATTTAGCAAATTCCAGTCAAAATCGTTTACGGCTATCGGCGAAAACAGTAGCTCTAAAAGCACAGGTACATTAAGTTAATATATGAGTTTCTCAGAATTCCTTGTAAGTGTTTAATAAACACTTTCCCAGTTTGTGATGTTTTGGCACAGTTGAAATAGGAAGAAATTTAACTTATAATAAAGACTCATTGTAAAGCGATAAGAAGCAATGATAAAATTAATAATTAATTTTTCAAAGCATATGCAAAAACAATCTGTAAAATTGCCATGATAATCACACACAACCGCATCAAAAATAACATGTAATGTAAATAAGCTTGTATTAGCTTTGAATTTTTCCCCTACTGGTAGTTTATTTTCTTTGTTATCTTTATAGACTTAGGACTCTTTACTCTTTACTACTCTTAGAGTCTAACGTTTTGTTGTGTGTACAGGTTTGCGACCGCGCCCGCGCACTATATTCGCGTCACTTAGCGAGCGCCGCGACGCGGCAGCCGAGGCCGCCAGTTGCACGACTCCGCGCTCTCTTGGCGAGAATGCAACGACTGGCCACACAACCCACCAGTAAGTTTAAATACTTTTTTACTTGTTTCTTTATTTATTTTGTGTATGCTCTCACAGTCATCTAGCAATAACTAAACTTGTAATATTATTATCATTTATCTTATTATTTAATAATGCTAACACCTTTTACTGACTAAGTAACTTAATTAAATTTATTGAATTGAATTAAACTGTATTATAAATGAATATAGCTGAATATCCACAATACTAAACATTTAAACTTACTACCAGTAATTATCAATGCGCTTGACAGTTTTAAAAGTGTAGCTGGGTAATAATTATAAGAACTTGACCGTAAATAAAAATGCGGGTAGTCGTTAATCAACACAGTAACGAACAACTTATTGACTGTAAAGTAGAGCTTTCGCGCTTATTTTACAGTGTCTTAACGTATTTTAGAGAATTTACAAGATAAAACTATTAATGTAATTAAACATAATGAAACCATATATAAATTAATAAATAAACCATTACAACATTCTATAGCGTGATCCTTTTAAGCTATCATTGATTCAATGATTATGTAAGATACATATACATAAATAACATTTAACAGTACGATGTCGATGACAGCTGCACACTGCAAACTGAAACTGCAGATTGCATCAAAAATCAGACTTTCAGAAACTGACAAATTTCTTCAAAAAATGTTAAACCTAAAGCGAGGGCATAAAGTCCGAAGTCTATTGAGGAAATTTGACAGTTTGTGGTAGTCTAATGTGCAGGCGTGTGTATTTAATATTGATTTTGTTAATTCAACACGAACCCCCATTGTACAGTCGAGTGGCAGCTGGAGCTGTCGGAGTCGCTAGAGCAGCTGGCCGAGCTGTTGTGCGGCGACGAGCTGCTGTCCGCTTACGAGCTGCAGTCCTCCGGCCTGGCGCCATCCCTGCTACAGGTCCTGTCGCCGCAGCCGAACGGTACGTTACACACGCGTGTAGAAATTGACAAAAAAATGGTTTATTTACCTGCTCTTCACGAACAGTTATGTTGTACTCTCGCATGTAGGAAATAACAAGAAAAACTGGTGGCCCTTATCAAATGTAGGAATACTAATTATCTGTGATTTATAAAACGGTGTGAAACGGTGTGCAGCTTTTGCTTCTATTAGATAATTTATCTATAGGATAAGGATAAATGAGGAGCTTTTCTTGCGCGTTATGTAACTTTTGCAATAGATAACGGATGGTAGGCCAATTTGAAATGTCTCGAGGTCCTCCGTATTTTGGAGGACACGTTAAGTCGTCAGTGCCGGAAACTGTCGTTAAATAGTTCTCGTCATTGGTGGGTTTACAATTGTTCGATGGACCCGCCAACCTGCATTGAGTCAGCGTCACGAACAGGTTACAAGATCTCATGTGCTTTTTTAAATGGCTGATGATGAGATAACTTCTATGATTACGGTAGTCTTTTAAAGGTGATTTTTACCGCTAGCGTTGCACATTTTACTAGACGCACTCGGCCAAGCGGCGGAGCGGGAGCGTATCGTGCGCAACTGGGTGTCCGAGGGCAATGGCAACGCGGGCTCGGCGCTCGCCGCCCGCCTCGTGGGCGTGCTGGAGAGCGTGGAGCGGCTGCCCGTGCTGTCGCCGCCCGGGGACTCCACGCCGCCCGCGCACGGCACGCTGCACCATCTCACCAAGAGGATCAGGTGAGGCTATCCACAGTACTTTCTATACTAGCTGCAGAATTGATCACACGTATCTGGCCAAAAGGTGCGCTGCAATATCTCACCAATCGGATCTGGTGGGACTGTCCACTAGCATACTTTCACTATCTACTCTTCGCCCAGATTACAGCTGCAACTACGGCATAATTTATCAGGCCGAGTGGCGGAATGGAGTGTATTGTATGAGATTGGGTGGGTGTCTTTTTTACTTTCCCTCCGTGCCGCCAGGATGATCCGAGACCGTTATACATAAATAATTACCGAAATAATGGTGTTCTAAGGGCAACATTTGCTAGCCCTGGCGCAGTCGTCGCCGCCTGCGCATGGCGCGCTGCACCACTGAATTTATTACACGGTCAAGTGGCGGAGCAGGAGCGTATTGTACGCAACTGGGTGTCGAATAGTAAAGGCATAATGGTGTGTTTTCGTATAATTTTTTTTATTAGGAATACTATAAACGTCAATGGATGTATTTCACATATTGTTCCACGTTCACAGACTGCGTGTGGAACGCGCCAACGAGGAGAGCGCCGAAGAGTCCAACTCCAATAACGGCAACAACGCCGGCCGCAGCCTGAAGGTCGAGGCGCTGACCACAGTTCGCCAGCTGGAGCGATTCCTAGCCAAATATTTCGCGCGCCAGTGGTATGACATGGAGCGTACCACTTTCACCTTCGTCCAGAAGATCAAGGCAGAGGCACCGATCACGTTCAACTACGATGTACGTATAATTTTAGCTTAAAGTGGTTAGCGAAGCGAGCTGAAGTAGCAAATTTTATAACAAGTAGCGCATAAAAAGTTAGAACGAACAACTACTTTATTTCTTCTTAAGTTGTTCTTGATTGCGCAGGATTTAACTACTAAAAACTTTAGTTGGCTCCTTGTAAAAAATATTTTCTTTGTTATCTCTAGAGTATGATGTATCGGTCTGGTAGAAACTGATTTAGTTCATTATGAGACAATGCAAAGATTTCGGAATCGCATGTTAATACTATTGCTCATGAGTTCATGCAAAATCTTTCGGCGACAGCATGGATGTAGCTGTTCTTAAATATAATTTATTTTATTTTAATTTTATTTTGGCAGCATAATCAAGGAAGTGTTACATTATTGTTCCTCCTTACAGCACGACTTCGACGAAAACGGCGTTCTCTACTTCATCGGCAGCAACGGCGGCACCTGCGAGTGGGTGAACCCCGGCGCTCACGGCCTGGTCAGCGCCTGGTCTTCTGACGGCCGGCAGCTGCCCTACGGCCGGGCTGAAGACGCCCTGTCCCGCTCCCCGGAACCTCTCAACGTGCACACAAATGATGATCGGCGCGCGTTCATTGCTCTCGACCTGGGCTTGCATATTGTACCGTCGGCGTACACGCTCCGCCATGCGAGAGGGTATGGACGCTCCGCGCTTCGGAATTGGCTGTTTCAGGTACGTGTCTCTTTGATATACTTAGAT
This sequence comes from Eudonia mercurella, assembly GCA_963082485.1. Lineage (NCBI taxonomy): Eukaryota > Metazoa > Arthropoda > Insecta > Lepidoptera > Crambidae > Eudonia > Eudonia mercurella. The sequence continues at coordinate 7,780,043 of OY720032.1, forward strand.
AACTTTTTGTTATAGAGCGTTATAGTCTAAATAATATTTAAACTTGACTTTACATTCGTGTATTGATAACGCCATTTTTTTTACAGGTAGCAATTTGTTAATATTTTCTTTAAAACGAACAGATAAGACTACGACGAAGAGACTAGACGAAATCGGACAATCCAAAAAAATAGTCCTAAAATTGAGTTATCTAGAGCCTTACCATAAGCACTTGAAAACAGTATAGGCACTGCAATGTTATTGCAGTTGTGAAAACGTGTGTATATGTGTCGTTTTCACAACTGGAACAACACTGCTACAATACTGCTTGAAAACTAATGATTACCCACTTGAACAGTTTGTGATAATCTTTGAAATAACACAATAATTATAGTAGTATTAACCTTAAGTAATGTCCGAAGATGTCAATGGACGGTGTGGCGTGGAGCACCCTTCTCGCACACAGCGACGAGCAAGCGCTCCAAGAGCCGGGAAGCACGGCCACGTGGCGGCTGCGCGCCGACGCCCCGTATAGATATCTGCGCATACAACAGAACGGCAAGAACGCCAGCGGACAGAGTCACTACCTATCGCTGTCGGGACTCGAGCTGTACGGCAAGGTCAGTGTGGTTTAATTCCGTTATTAATACAAACCGGACGTGTGGTTCAAAAGCACATTAAAATGAATAATGACTTTCGATATATATCAGTTTTTGTTAGGAACATCTTCATTCCGTTTCTCTCGCGTAATATTGAATGAATGAATGAATCGTTTATTTTTCTCCACAATAATAAATAGGTCTTAATTATTCTACGACTTAGTACTAATTGTAGTTTTAGGTTTATGGTTTTAGTTTATGACCTATATCAATATTGGGTCTGCCACAAAAGTTTTGATCGATTGCCCCCTGACATATTTGTCCGAAATAAAAGTAGTTAATATGATCCAGATTCATATAGGACCACTCCACTTATCTGTAATAAAGACGCAGTTCTGTGGTTTAGAAGTGTACAAAACAAACAAACGAACTCTTATTAATAGTATAAGTTTGAATAATTATGTCAGTTATTGTTATATGTTGTGCAGGTTAATAAATGTTACTTACTTATTTACTCAAGTAAATTTTGGTTATTTTATTTTACATAACATACCATGTCGTAAATTAAGCCAGTTTTTAACCGCTTCTGCCATGCTGCAGAAGTATGGTTAAAGTAGTTCAGTAACGTGAATGCGTTCATAGGAAATAAAGCGAAAAGTTCAGAAAATATCTATCCCATTAATCCACAGGTGGTGAGCGTATGCGAAACCGCGCCACGACAAAGCGGCAACAACGGCACTAGCGCTTGCACGAACGCCCCCACTAACAACGCGCAAGGCGGCGCGCGCGCACGCCGCTGGTCGCGCGGCGCTCGCGGCTTGTGCGCGGGCGCACGCGTGCTGCGCGGCCCCGACTGGAAGTGGCGCGACCAGGACGGCGCGCACCCCGCCACCGGCACCGTCACCTCCGACCTGCACAACGGATGGGTCGATGTCAGGTACGCTATGTAAGCGGTCACATACTTAAGCGCTTTCGGGTTGCGGTCTTGCAAATTACGCAGCTGCCGGTGACTGACTTGAAATCTCTCGAGTTCTTCCCTGCTTCCAAAAGCACGTTAAGCCGTTGGTCCCCGTTTGTTGTTGTCAGATAGCAGCCGTTTATAGCCAGCGTGGCGGGTTATATTCCGAGCTCTCCCTTTGTGATGTTCTTGACGAAAGGCCCGAGTCCGGCAGTAAATAAGATGGATCATAAGCTGCAATATGTTTAGTGTTTTCAGGGACTCTGAATATTGTTAACTAGCGAAATGTTATAGTTATAGTATTCACGATACATTGATTGCCCTTTGAGCGATAACTACAACCCTATAAGTAATTAATTAAAAAAGTAATAAACTTATTATCAACACTTTTAAACTTTCGCGTTCCATAGTTATCATACCTATAGATAGATAGATAGATCGATCGATCGATAGATCTTCAATCCCGTTTAAATTTTTTGTAGAACCCAAATTATTTATTGTGTTCATTAGAAGCGTAGTTTATTAATAAAAATCTTTATTATTGACACTAGGTGGGATCACGGCGGCCGCAATTCTTACCGCATGGGCGCGGAGGGCAAGTTCGATCTGAAGGTGGTGAGCGGTGGAGCCACGAGCGGCGAGGGCGCGCGTCACGGACGCAAAAGCCATTCCACGCCCAGTCTGCCTGATGCCACCGCAGTCGACCAGCAGGTACATTTCTTGAAAAAATTAAAAATAATAGTTGCATGGTCATTATCGGCGTTTTGAATAATTGTCTACATAAAAAATAAAAAAATTGCTTAATTTTTTACCCGCCAAGTGCTTTTTTGGTTTGTCATTCCCAAGGTTACAAAATCGTAATGCTCTCTACCCATCTAAATTTTTCAATTCTATACGAATAAAATATACAGTTCGAATCCCGCTCGTGGATTTTTTTCAACATTTTGTCTTTTTTCAAATTGTAATTTGTTCGTAATAATATTTGCGTAAAATTATATGTAAATAATCATAGTTTGTCTAATTCTTAACTGATCTTTCAATATTTGTAAAAATATTAAGATCGGATGTTGATGACGTAGTTGTCGACACTGAATTGGGCTCCTTTGGCTTTAAAGTAATTTGTTCGCAACAAAATTTGAGTTAAAAATTATTTTATCACTTTGTCTTTTTTCAAATTGTAATTTGTTCGCAACAATATTTGCGTAAAATTATATGTAAATAATTGATTTTATACTGTTAAGATGTAATATTAATTGAGCATTACGAATATAAAAATCACGAACGAGTTTAAAAAAAAATGCCTAAATTGAAACCGTACTTTGTAGGTCTCTGTAGCGTCTACTGAGCAAGCGTCGTCTGCAGACAACATATCAGGCGAGGAGATGGCGAGCAACATGACGCGACCGCGCATGCACGCCACCGACCTCTCCGCCATCAACAACTCCACTCACCACATTAACACCGGTAAGGAATAAACACTTAAACAAACAAACAATACATTTCCATAAATAAAATTTGGTACAAAGGAAAAACAATTACAGGCAAACACAGCACGAATTTCTGATTTAAACTATATTACAATTACGATTAGATACAATTAGATAAGGGCCTACAAATTATTTTTATTATTATTTGATTTTTATACAAAGTAAACTCTTCCTGTAATTCCTCAATGACGTACTGAACAAATCAACGTTATTCATGGACTTGTAAATTTTGTTATGTTCATCGCTAAATCTATTAATAATACTCTGCATACCCAAATTGGTTCGAAAAGGTTTTAAATACAAGAGATTAAAGTTTTCGTCTCTAAAGTTTAGACGGATTTTTTAAATTGACTTCCCTGAGCGATTGAGGACAGTCGACTCAACCTCTGAACATTTTATATAACAAAACCTGATCAGCGACTCATCGACTACTAGACAGCGAAATCAGCGCAACGGGCGGCTGTGGTGGCGCGGCGTTCAAATACCTTTGAAATGAGCTGCTATCAATGGCAGAGGCAAGGGGCAATCGAGGTCTGGCCACCATACCCGCTTATGTTTATAAAATACTTGTAATTTTTTTTGGTAAACTTAGTTTGAGATATCTAGGCAACCTTTCTTGTAAGGAAAGAATTAATCTACTTTGAGACATTTCCAAAAATCCGAAATAACTAATTGCCTGTCTCACATTTCAAGTTTTATTGTAATTTAAAGATAAAAGTAATACATAATTTAAAATTGTGGTGTCTTATTCATTGTTATGTCACTATCAATTTGTTTTAGATCTCGCAACAATAGTGGAGTCCTTGACACTGGGCGCTGAAAGCAATAACTGCATGACAGACCTGGGCAACACATCATTCACGAACATGGAGATGGGACCCACAAGTATCACCGACATCACCAAGCCTTACCCGGCCAAGGAGCCCGTCCCCGAGACTAATTCGCAGGAGGTTAGTAATATGCACAATATGATACAAATATAATTTTGTTTTTAGTTTTGTCTTCAGTGTTTTGTATATTACACCACATTACAACCAATCGAGCATGTGTTGCGATAATAAATTGACCTTTGTCATTTGTCTATTAAACCTTTACCCACAGTTTGTTATATAGGTAGGTTTAAAAGCTTATATTCCATTTAGAATTGGTCACTAAACTTTAGTTTTGTAAATAATTTTGTACTTGTCAAAACTAAGTTATGGGCTCAAATGCCCTCGAATATTTTATTTGGAAATTTTCAGCAATCACTTGTTGAAATATCCGCTCACTCTGCGTGGCTTCTGTTTTTAGTTAATACGTTCTTATGTGTGGTAGTGTGCGTGTGTGTACGGTGTTATGTTTACGCATGCGCAGGACAACGAAGCGCGTAACAGCGAAGGCGACGCGGTTCGCAACAGCGCTAACGCACTTCTGTCCAGCGAGCTGCTGGCGCTGCCCGCTTCGCTACTGCACACGCTAAGGAACAACGCCAACCGTTTGCACATACAGGTACACGCAACTGCAATGTCGTGGTGTTGTCAGCATTCATCTAAGCAATTATGTTATAAATGTTTGGCCTTTAAAAAAAAAGCATACTTTATTCTTTAGATAAAACTTTTCATAGACACTCAATGTTTTTTTATTAGGTAGGTAAAATTGCATTAATTTTAAGCCAGTTTAGTATACAGTAATTGTTTCTGCAGTGTGAAGATAACGAGAGTGCTGAGGGTCAATATGGCGACCACAAGAAAGATAGTCAGACGGGTACCGGTTCAAGCACTATGAGCGCTAGCGAGCCGGATCTTACACAACAGGTATTATTATTTACAGATTATTTGCGTTATTGTGCAACTTCTGTCTATTTGTTAGTAGTATTTATTTTTATATGTTCAATCATCTTAGTTAAACTAAATTACGGCGACGCGACAACGGCATAAACAGCGTTAAGTTACACAAAATATTTTTATAAATAAAAATAATGTTGACTTACTCTAAACATTTATTTCGAGAATCGTATCGCCTACTTCTCCATATCTTTAGTGCGAATTATTGTTACTTATGCATTTACTACGGCGATAAAAATCAGGCTCTATCGTATTGGCGAGCGATAGCTACACGAGGGAACGTGCACACGATGTCTTCATTCACTATCGAAGGCTACTGCGACACTAATTAGGTCCTCATCGTTGTTTGATCATTACAATATATGCACACGACGTCTTTATTCACTAGAGGGAATTTGACCAATATCTTGTGGCAGGGTGCGGCACGTCTGCTCGAGTCCTTGGGCGTGGGGCGAGGCACGGGCGCCGGCCGCGGCAGCAATCCGCAGCGGACGACGCGAACCAATCACTCCACCAGCTTGTTCCCTAGGTGAGTTTGAACTCTGACTTTTCTTGAACATTATATGTCCATTTTTTACTTTTTTATTTTAAGTGCTTATTGCTACACTTAAGCTGAATTAAATATTTTATATAAAATATAGTGGGTTGGGTAAGCATTTAATTTTTTCACTGTCATCATCATCGGCTCATTTATGTCCCCACTGCTGTGGCACGAGCCTTCCCTATGGATGGATAGGGAGAACGTGCCATGAACCACCACGCGGGCCCAGTGCGGATTGGTGGTTGTTAACAACTGCTAATGCAGCGGGGACCAACGGCTTAACGTGCCTTCCGAAGCACGGAGGAGCTCGAGATGATAAATTTTTGGTCACCTATCCGATGACCATTTTTCACTGTATTTTATATAAGTTATATGTCTAGTTTTTAAATATATACATACGCCTGCACATCAAATTATCCAAAACTATTAAATTTATTTAATAAATGTTCAACCATATGTCATAGTAATAAAGTTTGAAGTCTATTGAGGAAATTTGACAGTTTGTGTATCTATATAGAATGTCGGTACAAGTGCTCTTTTGTTTAAAAGTACAGCCAACGACAAAGATTGTGTGTTTCGTCATCGTTTCGAGATGGTTCTTTTGCAAATTTTTTGTAGCTTCGAATCTAAAAGACGACTGCTTTAGTGGGAATTCCGCAGTCGTCATTTTTCAAGTGCAAATGCGAGCACCCATGATAATATATAATGAAGAACGTATGATAGAAAGTGAGAGTCTTTTTCGTTGATTAGCCGCTAATACATAGAATGACTAGGTGTTAACAAAGTCTTTAATTGAGTGTCGATTTATATGTAAGCTCATGTATTACTAAAGTTTTAATTTAATCAACGAATGAACACATATAAATATAGCCACATCGATTTTTCATTAAAATTATATTGTTTCAGTCTTGTGCGCCTTGCTCTGTCGAGTAATTTCCCTGGTGGACTATTATCTGCGGCCCAAAGCTACCCGTCTCTTGCGCCTAACGCCCAGAATGCCCTTACACTATCACTCACATCTACTTCCAGCGAGAGTGAACAGGTAAAACTTATGGTACCTTACAAATAAACAAAGAATAAGGTCGGAATAGTTATTCCGTGTTTTGTTCCTGTCATTAAACGTCATTTCAAATTAGAGTAAAAAAGACAAAACACGGAATAACTATTCGAAGCATATTCTTTGTTTATTTGTAAGACACATAATCTAATATTAATTTTTAATGGTTTATGTATGTCACCAGTCATCATAGGTACTTATAAAATGTTGTAATTCTATTCCTAGGTGTCTTTAGAGGACTTCCTCGAGTCGTGCCGTGCTCCGGCTTTGCTGACAGAATTGGAGGATGACGACGAAGGAGACGATGCTCTTGACAGTGACAAGGAAAATGAACCCACATATCAAGAAGTCGTAAGTAATTTGTAATGTTAAAATGTGTCTTTTTTTGTATTTTATTCCTTACGTCGTTTTATCTAGCAGCAACGATGTAATACTAAACGAACGTGACATTTATTAATTGAACACGCCCAAAAAGGTTACAGCTTGGTGCTAATTTAATTGCTACTGTGAAGTTAGCTGCGAGCGCAATTTCGTGCAGGTCGCGGACACGCGCATATCTCGCGGATTGTTTGACACCTACATTTTGTAATGCGATGGGACTTACGCCTTACTTCATGACCGCCGTAAAGTTTGCATCGATATGATTTTTTTTGTAACCTTTAACGTAACGTAATATAGTTTACAATATTAACAGTATTTGTGTCAAATGATGAGACAATGGTAATTAATAGTAGTTCTTTTAATTGTATATAAATCGACGTGCTTGTTAATAACAACAATAATTGCACTAAGTTTAGCGTTAATACGTTCTAATTTATTTATTTATTTATAAAGGTATACTAAAAAAGTTCACACATTTAACTTACTACTAAAATGTAAAGAAAAGATTTATATAAGGCATACACAGCATTCGCATAAAAACAAAACAAAATGCAAAAACAGGATAACATAAAAAATTGTGTTCTTGTTATAAATTTAGAAAAATATAACTAAAGTTGAAAAGAGACTGGAGTAAAAAAATACCACTCCAAAACCGCAACTTAAACGAACCAACTAATAACTGTAGGTTTCCCGAAATCTGCTTTCCCTAATGGAGGAGGAGGCGCTAGAGGCAGTCCGTGGCGGCGGGCAGGGCTTGCGGCCGCGCCGCCCCTGGGACGACGATTTCGTGCTGAAGAGACAGTTCTCCGCGCTCATACCAGCCTTCGACCCGCGCCCCGGCCGCACCAACCTCAACCAGACCGTCGGTGAGTGGCTATTTCATTACTAACATAATTTTTAACCATTCGTTTTAACTAATTATAGTTTGACTATCACAAATGAAAGTTGGTATTGTACAAAAAGATTATGACCTAAAAGTTATCGTGAGTTTTTGAAAATAACTTATCGCAACTTTTTATTTTCTTAGTTCAATAATAATACAAATTTTGATTGTGAGCCTGAGTCAAGCCTTGCGTGTACGCGCATTGTAGCCACGGCTCAAAACAAATTATCTTAAAAAATCAGTTGCTACTCAATCTCGCATTTTTATTCGTCACCCTTGTCTATGTATTCGCTATGTAGACACTATGGTATATTTTATTTTCTGCTTTAAGATCTCGACATACCTCTGAACGAGGATTCTGATGCGGAGGAGGCACCAGAGCCTGTGGCTAGTGGCGGAGGTAGCAGTAGCAGCGGTAGCGAAAGCGGCGCTCGTCTGCCGGCGTTGAGACTCGTTCTTAGCGCGGGCGGGGCGTCGCTGCCTCTGGAACGCGCTTCATGGACGCTATACCGCGCCGTGCTCGCGCTCAACTCACGCCTGCCCGTACACGACACGCACCGAGACACCACCTACACGTGAGTAGCCGCTTCAATACAGGTCCTTAGGTGCGTGGTAGACAAAGGTGGGCTTCGCCGACGCTAGAACATAAGTGGATGCTGCCCTACAAGCTCATAGCCTCGTGCTAGGTATAGGCGGGGCCTCGCTGCCGCTGAAACGCGCATCATGGACGCTGTACTGCGCCGTGCTCGCGCTCAACTCGCGGCTGCCCGTCCACGACACGCACCGGGAAACCACCTACACGCAAATAGACGATTCACTCCAAGTTCTCAGCCGTGCTAGGTATACCTAGCACGGCTGAGAACTTGGAGTGAGTTGAACGGCTGAGAACTTGGAGTAAGCGAGGACCCGCCTATAGGCGGGTCCTCGCTTTCGTTGGAGCATGCTTCATGGACGTTGTTGCGCGCCGTATTCGCGCTCAACTGGCGGCTGCCTGTTCACGACATGCACCTGGACACCACCTACACGTAAGTAGACGCTTCACTATAGGTTCTTAAATGCGTGGTAGATAAGGGTGGGCATTGCTGCCGCTAGAACATGCGTAGACGTTTCACTAGAAGTTCTTAGCCTCGTGCTAGGTATAGGCGGGGCCTCGCTGCCGCTGGAACGCGATTCATGGAAGCTGTACCGTTCAATTCAGCACCGCTTCAATGGAGTGACACCCTTACATGTGAGTGAACGCTTTCCTACAGGCTCTCAGCCTCGTGCTAGGTATGCCGCTGGAACGCGCTTCAAGAACGCTGTATCGCGCCGTGCTCGCGCTCAACTCACGACACGCACCGAAACATCACCTACAAGTGAGTGGACACTTCGCTACAGGTTCTCAGCCTTGTGCTAAGTATTAACCGGGTACCGCTGACGCTAAACAACGCTGTACCGTTTGAAAGGTTAATTTTTAAAAAGATGCCGTCAGAGAAGAGTTTATTTCGATAACAAACATTCATTACATATACATTCTTTATCAGTATTTAAAATGTCTGAATTAGGAAGTTACCGCTCCTCCAGTCCGAATCCGAATCCATATGCACTGCAAATTTTGTGCTGTAACTTTATTCTTCTTTTGCAGACTGACTTATAAAGAAATAGAGGGAATGGACACCTTTGCTTCATCGAGTGACAGTGAAGATGACGAACCTTGCGATCCAGGTAAGCCTCCTAGTGAAATACTTTCAATAACTATGGTTAAGATTTCCCAAAATGTCGTAAAATAATAAAGGTTTCTATTTTAACGCTTCAGGTGGCGTCAATTGCAATCCAGGTACTTGTTAAGACACTAAGCATTTGCTCTCTTTTGGTTAGCTTTAAGAAACGTATTGTACTCTTTTATGTTGCCGTATTTTACTACTTCAATTAGTATATATGTACCTACGTTCTTCTAAAATTGATATCGATTAGGTTTAACGTGTACTTGAGAAGAGCAATTAGTATTTGTTTACAAGTAGTCAGTAGCGATTTAGCATGTGAAAAAATCCACAACAAGTTTCCTGATGGCACTCTTCGGCCCTTGCATGTGCGATGCAAGAATATTTACCATACTTTCACATTTATTAGGATCACAAAATTTTGTAGTCCTCTTTATATTTCAATTTATTCCGTAATATTTTTACACAAATTTGTTATTTTCAATCTGTTCCATCGCTTTTGATCTAACACTTACGGCTATCACATTTTACAATTTATAATCCTTTCCTATTTCATATTTAAATTTTTAATTTTCCACACTATCTTATTTCAATAGGGTATTTGACTACAATGAAAATATAGATTAAACTGTTGTTAACTTAACAGTAAACTTTTTTTTAAACCAATTTATCCAGCACATAATTTTAAAATAAGTATATTTTTTATAAAAAATAATTTATAAAATAAATAAATTTTTATGATTGACCACGTGATCGAAAACGCACGGGATTGGTCACCTGATGTCGTGACGTCATTTGCAAGCAAATCAAAGATGTCACTAAATAAATAAATAAATAAACATTCCTACACTCACACCAATTATCTAGCCCAAGAGAAGCTTCGTTATGAAACTCGTTAAATGGTTACTAGACAACGGATAAACATACTTAAAATGCTTAAATACATACTTATTATACATAGAAACACCCAGACCCGAGACAATTTAGAAAAACAATAATTTCTAAATTGACCCGACCGGGGATCGAACCCGGGACCTCAGAGATGGCGACACCTTGAAAACCGGTGTACAAACCACTCGACCAAGAAGGTCGTCACTCGAAGTTTTGTACGGTGTGATTTGACAGCTAACAGTTTACATGCAACTGACGTCACGACATCACGTGACCTGCATGCATCGTTTTGGCGGCTATTTTATTCATTTGAATTTTAACGGCGATTTTCAAAAAAAATAAAGAAATTCACAACGAATTAATCAAATTGCAAATATATTATGCTATAATGAACCATTGGACATATTTTTCTAAAACCTGTCAAATACCCTATTAGTAATGACAATAAAGTTTTTAACTCAATCTGATCCATCGTTTTCATTAGAACGTGGTTTAGCGGGCGCGGAAGGCACCGAAGGCGCGATGGCCACCTGCTGCGTGCGCGTTCTCCGGCGGTTGCGCGCGGCCGCGCCGTCGCTGCCCGCCGAGTCATTCGTGTCAACCAAGCTTACCAACAAACTGCACCAGCAGCTGCAGGAACCGCTTACGCTCGCCGCCGCTGCCACGCCGCATTGGTAAGCATAAACAACATTTTATATAGCGGGAAACCGGGCCCGGAAGACACCGTAGGCGCGATGGTATTTTGCTGCCCGTCGAGTCTTTCGTGTCCACCAAGCAACAAACAAGCTACACCAGCAGCTGATGGAACCGCTCACGCTCGCCGCTGCTGCTAAGCCGCATATAAACAACAATATATAGCGAAAAAGCGGGTACGCAAGTCACCTAGGGCGCGATGGCCTTTTGCTGCGTGCGCGTGCTCTGGCGGCTGACGGCGAACCGCTCACAATTCAATCAATTTCACCACTTTCTAAAATGTTATGGAAAATAGTTAATGAAAATGAAAATGAAAATGAAATCTAAAAGAGCCACAATTTATAATTAAGCTGTCCGACACAAAAGAAGTGGGGTAGTCGCTCTCAGTCCTCGAGGTATCATTACACTGACTCATCACTCATATTCACAAAATTTTCAAATCGATCAGGTGCCAACAACTAAACGACTGGTGCCCATTCCTGTTCCCGCTGGAAACGCGTCAGATGTTCTTCGCGTGCACCGCGTTCGGCACTTCTCGTACCATCGTGTGGCTACAAGCGCAGCGAGACCGCGCGGTTGACAGGCAAAGGTAACTGGTATAGAGACACTTACTGTTAACGTTCATGATTAGATTCATGTCGTAAGAAATTTATACAGTAAAATTATAGATACTAAGTATTTAAGTAGCCTCATTTATGATAGCTTCAACAGAGCTGTCATCAAGATGAAATTTAAGTGTTTCTAGTCAACGGGGTGCAGGCTGTGATAATGTCTCAAACTCTAAAGTTAATGCTATTTAAAGCGCCGTATCTCGTCTCTTTGCTCAATCAAACATTGTTTTAAACTTAATAAGTAAAATAAATTCGGTGACTGTAATCCATTGTAAAATAAAGTTAAATATGAAGTATAAATTTTTTTTTGTACTAATGAATTTACTCATTACTAACTTCATTATAACGTGGAACTATCCAATTTCATGTATTTTTATAGAAACTTGAAGTTACTTGTTTTATTTTAGAGCTGGGAATACAGTTTCGCCTCGTCGCGCGGAGTTGGAGGCGTCGGAGTTCCGTATGGGCCGTTTGCGGCACGAGCGCGTGCGGATACCGCGGCAGCCCGACTTGTTGCGGTCCGCAGTACAGGTGCGTACAGGCGGCTTATTGTTTCGCGTGGTAGATTGTTATTCATTTGTATGGCTCTTAATCGAGTTAAAGAGTTTAAATACCTCGGCCATGTGGTCACCGAGGATTTAAAAGACGATGGAGACATCGAAAGGGAGAGGAGAGCGATGGCGGTCCGCTGTAACATGTTGGCTCGCAGATTCGCGCAGTGTAGTGTAGAGGTAAAGATTACACTCTTTAAAGCATTTTGCCAAACACTTTACACCTGCAATCTGTGGGTCAGCTACACGCAGCGGGCCATCAACGCTCTTCGAATACAATATAATAACGCATTCAGGGTGATGGTGGGGCTCCCGCGCTACTGTAGTGCGTCTGCGATGTTTGCGCATGCGCACACAGACGGCTTCCACACAGTGCTGCGGCGACGCATCGCGTCGTTGATGTGCCGCGCGCGTGGGAGCGCCAACACCATCCTGAACGTGCTCAGCGACAAGCTGGACAGCTCCCTTCTGGGGCACTGGGTCCAAGCACAAGTGCGTGTGCCCGGAGCCCCAGAAGGCGGCAGATATCTAAATAAATTTTTGTATTTACTAACATAGTTTGTATACTAACAATATTATGGGCAACAGCCTGAAATAAATAGATTTTATTTTATTTTAATTTTTTTTTTATTTATAGAAAAAAAAGAAAGACAAAGTAGTAACAGTACGAAAAATTATAACAGTGCGAAATTTAAACAAAATAACAGTTTTACAAATTCGTCAAAAATACAGCAGCTGTTGTCTATATTAACTACTAGCTTCCCTGGTCTGGTCTGATGGTCTGCTGGAAGAAATCTCTTTTTAAAGATGAGTTTACACATACTTTGTTTTACAGAAATGTTAACCATTTTTACTGTATATTCTATATAAATAGATAAAAAATGAGAGAACGACTAACGCCTTGAGCGTCGAGCGACCAGCAGGTGGCCGATAACAATTAAAATTCTATTGTGTCTGGGTATTCGCGCGCTCGAGCTTTTAAATAAATAAGATGTTTTAAAGCAGCCAATTCCTTCGGCCTGTCGCTGTGCCACGTCGCTTTATTAGTTGATTTGTGTGTCCGCGGGAGGGTCATAACTCACCGATACACTGTGCGCAGGTGATGCGCGTCCACGCCGGTCGCAAGTCGGTGCTAGAGGTGGAGTTCGCGGGCGAGGAGGGCACCGGGCTGGGGCCCACGCTGGAGTTCTACGCGCTCGTGGCGGCCGAGCTGCAGCGCGCCGAGCTCGGCATGTGGCTGCACGACGCGCCGCACCCCGCCGACGAGCCGCACCACCTCGCGCTGCCAGACGGTAAGCTCTTTATTTATTTTCTACCTGACCCGGCGGACCTCGTACCGCTTTGACAGTTTCCATCATTGAGTTAAATATATATCAATGGTTTCCATGACAACAAAACAAACAAATCATTTTATATTGGAAAATTAAGTTGTCGTTTTTAGTATTTTATTTAAAATCCTTTTTTTAATATAGCCTATGTTACTCAGCGCTGATGTAGCATTCTAATGGTGAAAGAATTTTTTAAATCGGTCCAGTAGTTTTTGGGTTTATTCGTTGCAAACATACATACATACGTATATACAACACGCCGCCGCCGCGTGGGCACCGTGCCGCGGCTTAACCGTTCGGCCTTAAGGCGAAGGGTAAGGCACACTAGCGCCACCAATTGATAATTTGACAATTACTAACGGACCGGATCTTTTTTAAACATTGCGTACCGTCCGATAACAGGAAAGCATCCATAGTATTTATTTAATAATTGTGCACTAGTTTTTGTTGCGTGGTTTATTCACAAAACGGCCTGTGCCATTTATTCACAAACAATGGCCACTATTGGTACCACTGTAGTGGACCACTATAGCGAATGAATACAAAAACAAACCTAAAAGTAGTGCACAATTATTAAATAATAGATGTTTGCCTAGTGTCGGAAGGTCCGCAATGTTTGAAAAAAAATCCAGTTTAGCAGTTATCAAATTAAATCCATTAGCGGCGCTAGTGTGCCTTGCCCTTCGCCTTAAGTCGGGGTGGCCGGCGACGCGACTAGCAAGCAAACCCTCACTTCATTGCGCGGTCGAAACGAAATCAATCAATATTTCCTAGTCCACCCGTAATGTCCACCCGTGCGAAGGACGGAAGGGCCGCTAGTTTAATATAAAATCATAGTGACTTATATACATGGGTACTTAGCTTATAATTTTTTTTACAGAGAAACCTCCTGGATACTACGTGACTCGCGCTGGGGGTCTTTTCCCAGCACCACTACCCCAAGACTCTCCTATCTGTGATAAAGTGTGCAAATATTTCTGGTTCTTAGGAGTATTTTTAGCTAAGGTAAGTCGGCAAATATTGTTGGTAATTTCAAAATACTATAAACGACTTCGTTTGTACCTAAATTAATGACAAAATATTTTGTAGGTTCTGCAAGATGGACGCCTTGTAGATTTGCCGCTGTCTGAACCATTCTTACGAATAATGTGCGGCGAAGAATTGACGACGGAACATCTTGAAGAAGTCGACCCGATTAGATATAGGTAAGATTATTGTCCATTGTAAATTGTAATGATATTTTGTTTCAATATATCAGTCGTTATCAGCTAATATATGTCAATGTGACATTTATTGTTACATTGACGGCCTTTTCATACTTTTCCACTCAGAAGTATGCATTTCTGCATTTTTTCTAAACTACCGATTGAGCAACGCAAGCGAATTTCATACAAGACTTAGATTTGGATTGAGCTAAAAGTTTCCTTTTTAAATAGTTTGACATGCTTTGAGTACATTACATATACATACAACATTTGTGTTTTTGTAATTTGTTCGCAACAAAATTTGCGTTAAAAATTATTTGAACATTTTATGCTTTGAGTAATTCAATTTCTTGTTTAATGGCTCTCGCTATGATTTAGCCAGTGTCTAGTTTTTAGGCAGGTGATTAGTGTTTTGTCTTGTCTTTCTTTCATAATACTCAAAGCGTTTGCTTTGAGTATTATGAAAGGGCACATTGACATTGACAACTAATCGTCAAACTTTCTTTGCAGGTTTCTACAAAACGTGTTAGCAGCAGCGGAACAATACGAAGTGATAAATCGCGACGCTTCCCTAAGCGCCTCTGAGCGCGAAGAGCGAGTCAGAGCGATCGCAGTAGAGGGCGCCACGTTCGATCAGCTGGCTCTCACCATGACGCACGTGGCTGCGCACGCGGACCCCGCCGCCGCGGTGCAGCCGCTCTGCGACAGCGGCGAGAACATCGAGGTCGGTACCGCTTATGAAGCGCGTCTCTGAGCGCAGTTCATTGTTTTAAGTTTTTGGTAGATACAAATACAGGATTTATCATCATCATCTCGGCTAAAAGACGTTCGTTGCTGGACAAAGGCCTTTCCCAAAGAACTCCACAACGACCGGTTTCGTTCTGCTCGGATCCAGCTTAGCTTAGTTATCAATGCAATGGTTATTTTCGCTTGCGCTCTATCCTTCGCTAGCCACTTTTTCGCGTTCTTATGCTTTGGTCTCTTCTTTTTTGGAGAGTTTTACTGTTGACCGCCTATGCCTTCACAGCGTCGCCGGACTTGTTTAGGAGCGGCGCGTTGTTCTCGCTCAAATTAAGAACTGTATAGCGATCTACGCCGTCATTGTTATGTTCCATCAATTGAGTGTTAATCAAGCAAGTTCAGATAAAATAAATTATCGACTCGGGCAATTTAATAAAATAATGTGACTAAAGAAATGTGACCTGATGTCTTTTGTACTTTGATTGTTGTTGTTCATCACCCCATATATGAATACAGAGTGGTTTTTTTTTGGAGAAGCTGATTGCCTCGGACGACTTTTTCCGCTTCGCCGGGCTTTTTTGGGGGCGGCGAGAAACTTAAAGGGTTCCTCAAGCCGTCTGAAACGAATCACCTTAAGTTTTCTAGAGGGAACGGCATCACGCACTAGTGCGTGTCCCCGTACCCTACTAGATTCACCGATGGGTTCGGATCGGATCGGAAAAAACAGCGTGGTGTAACAAAAACGTTCGTTCACCCAGGTGGGGTGCGCACAACGCGCGCGCGTACGCGGAGGCGAGCGCCCGCTGGATGGTGCGCGAGGGCGTGCGCCGGCAGACGGCGTGGTTCCGGCGCGGGTTCGGCGGCGTGTTCCCGGCGCGGCGGCTGCGCGCCTTCTCGCCCGGCGAGCTGCGGCTGCTGGTGTGCGGCGAGCGCGGGCCCGCCTGGACCAGGGACCACCTGCTGCAGTACACCGAGCCGAAGCTGGGCTACACGCGCGACAGGTACTTACCACTTATATGCTACTCAGCCGCCTGTTGAAAAGAGGTTAACGCAGCCAACTGTTTTTGTCTCTCTGGCCTTCATCCCGTCTGAGGGCGTCCGCTGCGTTAACACGCGGACACAGTCGCCTTACCAGTCTTAAGGTGAAAATCCTTCGCATCGCGATGCTCATTTTGTAGAAGTCACGCCCTCCATTGTCATGTGTGCTTTAGCAAAATCACATTTGCAATACATTAACACAAAGGGCACACTGCGGGCGGTTACAAAAAAAATGCGTTTGTTTGTTTCGAATTGGTCAGAGTAAAACCTTTCTTCAATTCGGTAAAACGTCAGGACTGCCATAGTACTCAACATTTCTATGCTGCTGAGCCAGCGAGCGTACTTTACGGCTGATGGAAAGTGGCAAACGCTCGGCTTCAAACCGTGGGCACCCGCGCATCACGCTGACCTATTGCGGGTTAGTAGGTTTTAACGATTGCTACTATCTTACAGCATCTGTGGCCAACAACACCTATACGGTGACCCGGCAAAAGCTGCCATTAACTTGCGCGCTAAGTATGTTAATTTTTAACAAAGACTTGGTTCGAGATTAACTGTCCACTCTGCATTTGTTATGAAAAATTAACAATTATTTTAATGATGTGTTTCCCGTTAGCCCTGGCTTCCTGCGCTTAGTGGAGGTGCTGGTGGAGATGTCGGTGCGCGAGCGCAAGGCGTTCCTGCAGTTCGCCACCGGCTGCAGCAGCCTGCCGCCCGGCGGGCTCGCCAACCTGCACCCCAGGCTCACCGTCGTGCGGAAGGTAAACTGCAAATATTACCGCCAATAAGTCTCCACCTTTAATATTCTCGCCGCTACCTAGACTTGCGGCCTTACCATGAGCTCTTAATGGGCACAGCATGTTGAGATTTTTCGTTGGTTTTGGACCTTATATTAGGGTAATAAAGTTGAAATTATGGTCCAATATATCGACTGAGTTCTGGGTTAAAGCAGTATTATTGCAGCTGTGAAAACGAGACACGTGTAGCGGCATGTATAGGTATTATATTATAGTTTCATGGTAAGGCTCCTGGGCCTCGAGTGTGTTAGTTGTATAACGTCTCAATAATGTGTCGGTAGCCTAAATCTGATTTCCCCATAAGTAGTCCAAATGTGATACGACGATACGATTGTGTACGTTTTGTAATGTCAGAATTGAGATCGGCGTCTCATGTCAATCGTGTCATGATATCAATGTTTTTTTTCGTAACTTATGAGACCATTTTAAATTATTGTTTATTATCGACCTCTTGTAAGTATTGGTACTTATCACACTTGTATAAATAACTCGAGTATTTTGACCGTAGGTGGATGCCGGCGATGGATCGTACCCTTCAGTGAACACCTGCGTCCACTACTTGAAGCTGCCCGAGTACTCGTGCAAGGAAGTGCTGCGCGAACGCTTGCTAGCCGCCACCAACGAGCGGGGCTTCCATCTCAACTAGATACAAATGTGTGTCAAGCTAAATTGGCCTTTACAGCGAGTGACGTTAAAAACTGTTTCTATGTGTTTAAACGCACCTCGTCAAACGAAAGATCAGAGACTTTGTCAACAGAAAGCCTTATAGCACCACTTACTGTAAAGGCAGTTTAATTTAGTTTGACACATTTTATTTTACTGTAATAATAATTACTCTAGCATGATGATATTGTTTAGCATTCGCACATGTAACATGTATGGTAACCACGTGCTAATCGACAAATAAACATGCCGCAAATGGGGCGGAATAGGTTTTGTTCAAATAACTCATAGGCACGTTTGAGCTATAGATTAATTATTGTTCTTAAAATTGCTCTAACTACACATTGTTTGACTGACAGATATCAGTACAATTCATATACAACTAATATTATATATATAGCGTAATGTTAATATTTTAAAAATGTATTTTGAATATGAAAATGTTATATATTGTGAAATTATTTCGTTCAGGATTGGAATTAGTATTATAAATCAAAAGACACTTTATTAACGGCTTGGTTTTATGGAACTAACAATGATTTGTGGTATGTTATTGATGCCGTCTACCGTGCAGCTCTGGAACTCTTGAACATGTATTCTGTCTAGTTGGCTTTTGTTTGCAAATAGGGAGGCTAATTTAGATTGTTGAAAGTGTAATTTCGACTAGATCTCTTCAAAGTGTGATTTATTTGGTATAAAGTGATATATTTTCAATTCTAACAAATGTTTTATCCTATAATTGAAAGTTTATTGTGTTTATTCTAGTTCAATACAAAATTTTACTATGTTTATCTAAATACCTTGAACCTTGACTCGAAAAGGCAGATTATTTTGGCTTTGCTTATAATCACTATCGCTGCGTTTCCGGTGTATTGGAGCGCTTGCCTAGTTGTAAGTGGCAAATTTATTCTTCCAATAGCTACTAGTTATCATTTGAGACAATATTTATAATAAATGACACATGGTATAAATCGATAAATAAATGTTGATTAAATTCCTGGTGAGAAAAGCAAAGAAGTAGGTAGAATAATTAAAAAGCATAAAGTGGTTTTATAGCTCTGAAGTTCCTTTTAAATGTTTTCTTACTATCCGTTAAAAGTGGCATGCTAATCTTCATAACAGCTTGTTAATAAATTTCATCTTTATAGGTTTCTAAATTAACAAACTGTTTTCAAAATATTGTCTATTGTTTACATAGTATAATTGCAGCTATTTCTGAGACATACGGCCTATAATGCGGTCCATTTTTGATGGTATAATACATTGGTCTAAAAACTCACTGCGAAACCTATAGTGTTCTAAAATGGACCTGCAAAATTAATAACCATTCAATTTTGTCACATCAACTCGTTATGTTTTACCTAATTCCACTTATAACTACACTGTGATTGGATCCGAAATCAAGTTCTATAAAAATATAACTTCAGGGTGTGAAACACTTGTGTATTGTTCGAATGATATTTAGCTATGTTGTTCCTTTAGTTAAATAATTTTGTCAACTAAAAGTTGATTGTGATTTACTATATTAAATATGTACGAATTAAAAAATATTTTAGTTTATTAGGTATTTAATGTAATTTTATTAACAATTAAGCATCTTGTAGTGCTCCTATACTTGTTGTTGAGGATTGTATCAATAAACTAAGTGAAAATTTATTCTTCTTTTATTTTATAACATTTTTCACATTTTATAACATTCTGTTCACTAGTAATGGTACCATCGACACTTAGCACTGAGTTCGACAGAGTTTTCGTCGCCAAAAAAACATAGTTTTTCACTGAAATATTACAGGATGACAGCATGGAAGCAGGTGGTCAGTATTCAATTTTTGCAATAGAACTAAAATCAGTTGCACTATTTTGAATGAGATAAAAATGACGATCACTGGATCCTATCGAAAACTGGTGCTACTATCCAAAAACATTAGTATGATCCTTTATCACTATAAGTAGGGGTGTACTTACTGGACTGGAAAGTGAAAGTCACGTCTGCGGTTTTGTCTTATTTTCTAAAATCTGTGTTATGTCGAATATTAATGTGAAATAATGGTGGATTATTAACCGTTAAGTGTTCGTGAGTGTGCATGAGTGTTGGCAAATGAAACAAAACTGCAACGTCACTTTTTAAATTCTCTAGAAGTCCGCCCGAGGACTTAGTAAAGCCCCACATCTTTACTGAGATACTCGAGGGGTTAGGGGGTATATCATTTCTCAATTCTCATTCTCATTCTATTATCATTCATCATTATCATACAGGAAAGAAATGTTGTTTATTTATGTATTACTTGTAAGAAAAATTCTTTGACATTGGCTAAATGTGCTAATCGCACGAAGCCATCAACTAAAGGAAAAAAAAACACCCCACTGTTGGTTTCAGACCTTCACTCCCATACATAGACCACTGAGCAAGTAATCACTACGTTATTATAACATAGACCGCATATGAGGACTGGTTATAAGGAGATATCTCCCAACTGGCTCATTGCGAATTGGTGGATGTTAGCGACTGCTTTTTGGGACTGCAATTGGTACTGTGAAGCTAAAGGCGGAGTAAAGCGAAGCGAAAAGGGTTGCAAGACTTCTGCGGACTGTTAGCTGTACTACACACGTTTATTTCTTTCGTAATCGTCACCCAAATGCCCACGATTTCACGCGGGTGAAATGCGCACTGTCGTGAATTACTAAAAGAATAAGTTAAATATCGCATGCATTACCCAAGATCGACTACCTATGTACCGAATTTATTCTAAATCCGATCAACCATTTCGATGTGTGATTGTAAAGCAAACAATCAGCGTTGGTCATGCTCATGCATACAGCACTTCCAAAATTAGCACGTTTTCTTATCCAGGTCTATTTTATTTATTCTATTTACTATTACGACTAATCCCTTGAGCGTCGATCAACTAGGTGGCCGATAACAATTAAAATTCTATTGTGTCTGGTATTCGCGTGTTCGAGCTCCTAAATAAACTGTATACAATTCAAATGACAATGAGACACGAAATATTTTTTTTTATAAATGTAATGATGATGGACATAACTTCAGCTTTTAAGAGTACCTAATTTATTATATTTATCAATCTTATATTTATTTATTATGTCATCCTCAGGTGAAGATTCACATTATCTTTCTTTATGTTCTAGTAGTAGTGGTGAAGATAGTTTTGTCAGCATTCCTTCCCTTTCTGACACGCTTGAGTGTCACTTTTCTGACGTACCAAAAAACTTTAACGTCATTTACTTTAATGCCCAAAGTATTCCGGCTCATTATTCAGACATGCTGGCGTCTCTTGATCACAAAAATTTCATGCTGTTTAATCTCCGAAGTTTTGCATAAACCATGTTTGCCTTCTACCTCTTATGCTCTGCCTGGTTTTCATCTAATACTACACAATGATTGAACAGGCTCACGGGGTGGCGGGGTTGCTATATACTTACGTGCTCATATTCCTTTCTCTGTAATTAGCACCTCGGCACAACCACCGCCTTCCAACGCAGGCGAGCATTTGTTGGTTGAAGTTCTTTTTTCTCACAACAAAATCCTACTTGGAGTTTACTACAGCACTTCTTCACATGTAAATTTTTCATATTATTTGAGACACTACTTGATGAAATAATTCCTGCCTTGACTTCAATAAAAGATTCTCGCTCTACTTCGGTTAAATCAGTTATCACTTCTAATAACTTATGTATTTTATCACTTAAGGAGGTGCAGCGCGGACGCAAAACTGCGAGTTTCAAGTTTTTTTATAATAGCGAGCGAGCGGCGCGTGGCAGTGGTGTGACAACGGCGCACGACTACGAATACGCACGCACACTAATATCTGTACAGAGTAAGCTGGTGATTTAATTAGAGCAATGTTTACTTTCGTAAAATCATAGGCGTTTGGGTAAAAAATAATAAAAGTCTTAATATTTTCATACTCATATTTTTTAATTAAAAAATAAGACAACAGTGACCTGCGAAATATCAATACAACCATTTTGATGTCGTATCATTGTTTCATTTGTGCTATATTTACAAAGTTTCTGAAGAAATAAGTTTTTAGATATAATTGCTGTTACGTATTGTTTATGCAGTTTCTGGGTATTTGTTTCAAATTCCAAGACAACCATGACCTTGTCAAAGGATCAAGCTATTCTACACTAGTTCTTTTAATGTATATGACCTATTCAGCGTCTAGCACCAGTGACTTAAAAACACGTCAATTTTCGAAATTCCGCGCTGCACCCCCTTAATGCCACCCATAATTCTCAGAACTCTACTCCATTGCTTCTTGACTTATTAATAGTTTCATCTCCCCAGCATGTTGCGAAGCACGGTCAATGCTCGGCCGACGCTTTCTCATATCATGATCTCATTTATTAATTAATTAATTAATTAATTAATTAATTTATTTTTTTATTTATTTATTTATTTATTTATTTATTTATTTATTTATTTATTTATTTATTTATTTATTTATTTATTTATTTATCAATATCTTCCATCTATCCTTACAGGTTCTAACCTAATGCGACAGAAGAGACAGTCTTAAATTGAAATTCTTAAAAATACAGTATTATTAATTTATTTACCATTACGGGTATATACTAGTTACTATAATTATATTATTACATATTATAACTAACAAAATATAAGGTATATATCGCAAATTCCCTCAAAGAACATGCAAAAATGTCGACTTTGTCATGGACCTTGTTAATTAAGCCTATTGCGCGGACAATGGACAATATTCTTGTCCTATAAAATTCGTCCTCCTAAAGCAAAACCCAAAGTCATTCTTCAGCACAATTTTAGTGGTATGAATCAAAAAGTGTTCCGTGATGACGCTTGTAATATCGGTTGGTCTCCTGTTGTACACGCTCAGTCTGTTGATGAACAAGTTAATATTTTTAACTGACTTGTAACCCAACTGTATGACAAGCATGCACCATTTCGAGCTGTTATATTTGGCTTGCGCAAATTATGACCATGTTTCTGAGTACCGCTTAATACTCAAGTGGCTTAATATTCGTCTTCGCCGGAATACTCATACACTCTCCCTTTCTTTATAACATATTGTTTAATCCCACCACTCCTTCTTATCTTAAGGAACGTTTTAGTTTTTTTAATTGTTCAGGTTCGCCCTCATTACGGTCATCAGAAAACTTAAGCCTTAAAACACCCCTACACAGCACCACCTTTTAGGATTATTCTTTTACCGTCCGAACTTCGTCTCTGGAATTCGCTTCCAGTTGCGATCAGGCGTGCGAAATCCATTCACACGTTTAAAGAGCTCGTTAAAAGAACTACCTTTCCGATTAACCCTGCAAAACTGCCATATCCGCTACTTTCCTACCTGAGACTACTATTATGTATAAGTAGGTTTATTTATTATTATTTATAAAATACAGATTATTCTAGTATGTTTTAATAGTTTCACCTCTAATCTTACAGCTTATTAGCTCTCTCCATCCGACTGGTTGTCTGGAAGAAATCGCTTGAAAGCGATAAGACCGCCAAATTGTAACTAAGTAAATTATTTATTTTTTTGTTCATGTTTATGTTTTATAGTGTTGCAATAAAGGTATTATCTATCTATCTATAATTGTCTTTATTAAGTGTCAAGTTCACGGTAAGTTCAAAACAAACGTAACTTAACTAATTGGCGATTCGAACCATTGCGGAATAGTGCGACGAATAACTATAGTGGCATGGTAGTAGGAAGAAAAGACTAGTGACAACTTTCCTAGGCTATAGGTAAACTCGTCCCAAAATTCTAAGTTTGTTTCTCAGATATCAAAAATGTCTTTGAACAATGTCAATAGGGTTTAGGGGTGCCTATAACTTAAAATCGTAGCATAATTAGGAAAGTTATTTCACAGCTACTAGCGATTAACCCTTCATGGATTCAGACGGTGAAATTAACAATTGAAACGTTTGCTAATGCAGCCTCCATTACTTACGAACCGACACGTACATTTTGTATGAGGCCGATTATGTCAGAAAGGTCTCGTCGCTTACAAATTTATGCCGGGATGTGCCGGCGCGACACATCCGGGCGGCTCGGGTCTCGACTGCAACTCGTGAATCATCAACCCCATTTCTGACTATAACGCATTTTGCACTTGATTCGGTAAGGTAAAGTAGGATTAAAGTCCTGCTAACCAGCATTCATTGACACTGAATATTTCACCGTATAAGACTTTTATGTACCTACCTACGAGTATTATTACACAACAATGACTAGAGAAAGCCTTGTTTAATTGTATGTAATTAACAAAAGAATATGTTTTTCTATTATTATATAGGTAGTCATATTCCTAACTTTAATCGTTTGACGAGCAATTGTACATAGAGGTTATTTCTTGGACGAATAAACCAAGCTCTATTTCCACTAGTGTGTAGTCTAAATAGTAACAAATAGTAAAAAAAAAAAAACAAAAGTAACCTACAGTTACAGTTGCACAATGTGTTTTGTCGCATACTAATTAGTAGCTCTCAGGTGGATAAATCGATTTAAATGTGGTTATTTTGGTGGTTATTTTATTTGGAAGCCTAGTTACTTATGTAGGGGGATAGAATGATTCCAGCTAGGTTTGATGAAAACAAATTTAGCGGTTTTCATGATAATCATCACTTTCTATTTTTTTAATACTTTTTACTTGCATTTCGTATGTTTTATGATGTTGATGAATCTTGTAGTACCGTTGCGTTGGAATGGAATACGCATTTTGCGTGCGTCATGTTATAAAAGTACTGAAAGATTATCAAGGTGTGCTCAAACCCTAACTGAAAGATTTCAATTTTATTGTATAATCATTTATTACAAGCTCGACGTTATTCGAGTTGGCGGAGGTTCCTATTACCTAAAAAATGAAAAAAGCCAATAGGAATATGTTAATTGGGCCAACATAATTATTCTATGATCCCATGTACTCAATATTACCTACAGCAGACTCATACTTAATCGTGACAAGTACGAAATACTTCACTGTTATTGTAGTCGATTGTATGTACTAAGATTTTCTTATTTTCTGATTGATCTGGGTTTCTTTTTCATCGAGTTGGTGTAACAACTGCGGGCGGGACGCTGCGCAACCAGCTCGGTGCCTGTACGAGCAACCTTGATGCTTTACACAATTTTCATACGACGGAGAACAAAACAGGCTATCAGTATAAAAAGATAACAGTCGGTAGGACAGGCATCAGTCTACTGGTTCGGTTTATCGACTCAGTAGCAAGATGAAGGCTTTAATATTTTGTGGGGTGGCGTTAGCAGCGCTGGCATACGCCAGTTGCCGGGATGTGAGCCGCGAGAAGCGGGACGCCGACTTGGAGGAAGCGGCGAGCCACCACGGCGGCAAGTGGGACAAGGGTGGCGGCCACGAGCACCACGGACACCACCATCACGACCACGGCGAAAAGGGCCATAAGGGATACAAAGGACACCACCACCACGAACACGGCAAGAAGGGACACCACCACCACGAGGGCCACAAGGGCCACCACGACGAACACGGCGGCCACAAGAAACATCACCACCACGACGACGGCCACCATCATGAACACCACCACGGCGAGAAAGGCCATAAGGGACACGGGCACAAAGAAGAAGGACATTACCACAAAGGTCACTCTACCAAGGGCCACCATGGAGTACACAAACACGACGAGTTCAAGAAAGAGAAGCACTTCCATGACCACCACCATGAAGGTGGTCACCACGAAGGGCACGGGGGTCACCACGAGGAGCACGGTCACAAGAAGGGCGGCGGTCATCACAAGGGACACAAGCACGGTGGCCACCACCACCATGAGCACGGCAAGAAGGGACACCACGAGAAGGGAGGACACCACCACGACCACAAGGGCCACCACGACGAGGGCGGCCACCACGAGCACCACCACCACCACCATGACCACGGCAAGAAGGGCGGTCACGAAGACCACAAGCACTGGGGCCATAAGAAGGGACATTAACCCGCCAATTCTGGCATGTCGGAGCAATATTGTTAGGTCTATATCTTGGTTTATCTAATTTAAGCTTACTTGTTAAGTTTTGTACCTATTGTGTTATTGACTGTGATGACTGTTATTAAAAAATCTATTCGTAACTTAACCAGTTTGTCGATATATTGTAAAATTAATGAACACACTCGTACCTGCCTGCATACAACTCTAAAGAAATTCAATGAGTTAATTGAAATAAGTGGATTTTCCCCGCCAATTTGCGATAGTAAAACAAACTTATCAATTTCACATCACGTTTCGACAACAAAGTTATATAAAATTGTTGGCGGTGGTCTGTTGGCAACGGCTCCCAACCAGATAAGTAACTCGAGTTGAGAAACTAGAGCGGTGCCCGAGACTGGCCTACTTAAGCGGGCTACGAATTAGTCTTGGTAGCAATGCAATCGAGCGTTTCCTATAGAAAACACTTGCAGTCTCAATGAAATTGATAACGTTTCTCAATGTCGATAGTTCGGTGCAACGAGCCTTTTTGGCAATCGACTAATCTCGTTGCTGTTTGAAACATTTCGAACGTTTGGCCGGAAATACTTTTAAAATACATTCTCCGCATTTCTGGTTTACTTCTCTGAGTATTCCAAATAGTAAATATTTTATCAAATCTATACTAATATTATAAAGCTGAAGAGTTTGTTTGTATGTTTGTTTGAACGCGCTAATCTCAGGAACTACTGGTTCGAATTGAAAAATTATTTTTGTGTTAAATAGTCCATTTATTGAGAAAGGCTATAGCCACATACGTCACGCTATGACTGATTAACACGGGTGAAACCGCGGGGCACAGCTAGTATTATAATATGTATGTAAGTAATATCGCCTCTGTGGCCGAGTGGCACAGCGCTCGGCCTGATACCCAAAGGTTTCAATTGGGTTCAATTCCCAGGTCGGGCAAATTGTGATTCGGATTTTTTGATCGATGCATAGCCCGGGTTTATGATCACCAGTCCGCATTTGGCAAGCGTGGTGATTAAGCTATTACTCATCAATTGTAGTGATGACTTTCAATGTTGGAGGCCTTTGCCCAGCAGTGGTACAGTCATAGGCTACTTACTAGATAATATCAAAATTTTACATAAGTGTCTGAGAGCGAAAGAGCGTACCTATATTGAAAAAGTGCTTACGTAGAGACCTAAAGCTGTTTATTACTGACACAAAAAGTGATACAAAATAAAACTGATCGCTTTCCTAGCTTTTTTTAAGGAAAAAGCTATTCAAAATATGACTTGCTTGGCCAATATTTAAAATAAACTTTAGTAGATAGATAGATTTAGGTTTTAATTAAAAACAGTTAATAACAAGTTATTATTAATGAGATTGTTAACACTTTTAATGAGGTATGAATTCAAATCAGTAGTAGTCTAAGGAGCCATGCAGATTGAATCACGATTTCTCGCATTAAACCCGAGCAACCGTTCAAGTATAGCGACGCTTTATATTACTTTGTAGCTCTGCGACACTATTACTGATTGTGGTAAGTACTAAGAGACATGCGGTCGCCAGCGAGTGCCAATTGGGTCGACTAATGGAAAGGAGACAATAATCTCTTTATCAGCGGTTAATACGGAACTTTCCGCGAGGCTTTCTACCAACTCAACTGCTACGGATTCTACCCAGCACTGTATACCATTTAGCAAATTATTGAGGTCGTTCAGTGAAGTTCTCTCTATTGTACCGACTTCTGAAACTTTTGCTGGTGTTAAGAAATGGTATTAAGATTAAGAAGACCTATTTTGTTTTTTTTTTGCTTGTTAATTTTATGTTATTTCAAACAAACGCAATGTTATGTTATGTCAACACAGGCGGCATTGTAATAACTTTATTGATTATCAAACTTTATTCTTACCATCTGCTTGCGAAGATTAGAGACCGTGACACATTTTTTGATTATTCTTAAAAGAAAGATGATAAAACTGGGAATTTGATTTATAGTAAGCAATTTCGAGTTAATTAATCCAATGTCATTAAGGACAATTTTTCCGATATTAGAGATTATATTTGAGAAATATGCCTTATTACAGTATTTTTTGGGTAGCGACAGACGCGACCGACAGACCGCCCCCGCCCAATCTATATCTATACTAATATTATAAAAAACCGGCCAAGTGCGAGTCGGACTCGCGCACGAAGGGTTCCGTACTTTATGACGTATAAAAAAAGCTACTTACTAGATCTCGTTCTAACCAATTTTCGGTGGAAGTTTGCATGGTAATGTACATCATATATTTTTTTAGTTTTATCATTCTCTTATTTTAGAAGTTACAAGGGGGGGGGGGGACACACACATTTTACCACTTTGGAAGTGTCTCTCGCGTAAACTATTCAGTTTAGAAAAAAATGATATTTGAAACCTCAATATAATTTTTCATTTTTTACATGAAAAAAATTTTCATGAAAAAAATATTTTTGAGTTTCAGTTCTAAGTATGGGGAACCCCCAAAATTTATTGTTTTTTTTCTATTTTTGTGTAAAAATTTCAATGCGGTTTACAGAATACATCTACTTAGCAAGTTTCAACAGTATAGTTCTTATAGTTTCGGAAAAAAGTGGCTGTGACATACGGACGGACAGACAGACAGACAGACAGACAGACATGAGGAATCCATAAGGGTTCCGTTTTTTGCCACTTGGCTATGGAACCCTAAAAAGGAAACCTTTGTGGTTTTTTATATATGTATGTATGTATGTATGTATGTATGTATGTATGTATGTATGTATGTGTGTATGTATGTATGTATGTATGTATGTATGTATGTATGTATGTATGTATGTATGTATGTATGTATGTAACGAATAAACTCAAAAACTACTGGACCGATTTAAATAAATCTTTCACTAACATAGGCGATATAAAAAAAAAGTTACTTTGTTGGTAGAAATTAACCCATAGGTATTAAAATTGTAACCTCGACTAGCATCAACTAATTTTTATTTGTTGAGTTATTTCAATAACACGTTTTAGGTATACCACGACATGCTTAAAACATATACCTAAGTAACCAAACCTTTTAAATTTCTAAAAAAAAATGTTATTCTTTTTGTTTTTTTGATTACCATATAAGTAAGACAGTGGTATTAAAAAGATCTCTCCACTCAGAATTATGTCACAACAGAACGCAACGGCGATGAAAGTTATACGCGGATGTTAACTTAAAATAAATCAAACATTCTATTATCGAATTTAAAATTCGATTATTCCTTGTCTTCGTTGTAGAGCCGGACTCAAATTAAAATGGTAATCGGACACTTTTCTAAAAACATCTAAAAAGACAGATTGAGAACGAAAGGACTTGCGCTCTGAGGGTAAAGAACCGTTAATGTTTTAAAGAAAACATAAATCTTATGTATACATGGATTGTATACAATAGTATAAGTTGTTCAGTTTAATAATTAGGTAGGTAGATACATTAATTCCCTATAGTCTTAATTTGTGTGTGTGATAATATAATTATGTCACTGACCACTAACAGACTAAAAATATTAGAAATAATGATAATTCACAAGAACAATACGTTGACTTGATTGACTTAAAACCATCCGTATGACGCATTTATTTTTGACGAAACTTAAAGGAAACGCGCGCCTTTAGTTTGTTTAGGCTATAGCAGACGAACAGGTAGGCTACTCTTGACGCAAACTCAATCTCAATACAATTCCTATGCGATTAATATGTATCGATATTGGGATAAGTTTCGCAATTTCGGAACGCCCCTTGTCGATAATAATTTGTTCACTCAATTTCTACGCAATTTAATTTATGCGCTATTATAGCTTTTAAGAGTTCCATTTGAATTTTTTAGATTTGTGATTGGAAATTGATTATTGCAATTGTGTTTCAAGGGTTTGAGGCTTGTGGGTCTCCTGCAATCACTCAGACCTTAGACAGTTTCTTATCTAATCAAGGTGCCCAGTGCGAGCTTCATTCGCCATTCGCTCACGTTAACGAAAACCAGAATTTGTATGGCAAAATTTTAACTCTTCACGTATGTCGCCAGGAGGCGCTGCTTCACTGCCATACTAGTTTCCGTTTTCGTAAACGTTATCGAATGAATATTGATAGTAAACAAAGCTCACACTAGGCAACCTGTACTCTGCTTGGATGTTTTTTTATATTTTTTTTATATTTACGGGTAAGCACAGTGCCTTGATCTCACCTGATGTTGAGTGATGATAAGATGATGATGGAAGCGCACTTCACCCGGGATCTTCAACTAGTGAAGCAGTGGCTATCTTATCTCTAGCTGCCGGAACACAACAATGCTACAAACATTGATGTTATGGCGACATATTTAAATAAGATGGTGGTAGCTAGCCAGGCGGACAAACAAGCCCTACCACCAACCAAACCGAGTACACAAACATGTACCCCCCGCTGGGAATCGAACTCGGGACCCCTGGGTCTAAACCGGTGGTCTTAGCCACTAGACCACAGAGGCGGTTAAGTTACCCCTTCTGGGTGCCTAGCGTGAGTTTTGTTTACTATCCGTATTCATTCGAATACGTTTACGAAAACCAAAATTAGTATGGCATTGAAGCAGCGCCTTCTGGGCGGCATACGAAAAGAGTTAACATTTTGCCATACAAATTCTCGTTTACGCAAACGTTAACGAATGGCGAATGAAACTCGCACTTGGCACCTTGAATATTTGTTAGAGGCAAATAATTAATTTTTATTTTATTATGGTTGTGAAATATTATTTTCATCCCCCCATCTCGGAAAGAGTATTTTTGCTCTTCGATATCTGAGTGCAAAAGCCGTTTTTATCCGCTAGAGGATAAAGTAAATTGAATTTAGAACATCGTGTGCACTAAGTTTGTTAATTCAAAACATCATTAAACCTATTTGCTTCTACCTCCATAGTGACGAATTTATCAGTACACAAGTCACTAACACCAACATTACAGTACCTAACAAAAATATTACACTCAACTTAAGTAACTGTAGCAACGTTACTTTAAATTGTTCTTAATTATACCTAAGTATTATTTGTTATAATTTAAAGATATTTCTGTAATACTTACCTATCGTAATGTAGTAGTTAATACCTAAACTGAAATAAAAGTATCTTGTGATTGTAAATGTTTTTTTTTTGCATTTAGTCATTTCCTCGCTGAGGTGGGATGAAAAGTTACGTGTTGCACTCGAGTGCAAAGATTTTTCACCTTGTGCTCTTTTGATTCCCTCGCTAACGCTCAGGATTCTAATTTTAGAATCCTTCGCTTGCTCGGTCATCAAAATTGAGCACGCGGTTAAAAAGCAACTTTGCACTCTTGTATAACAAATAACTATTATCGTGTGTATCAAAAAAGAGGTAAAGTTTGTGGCTTTGTTTGTTTATTTTTTTGAGGAGGAGGAATCTCTGGAACTACTGGTTCAATTATTTCACTGAAAAAATCAAAGAGTCCTAATAAAAAATAAAAGTATGAAATCCATGCGGACGAAGACGCGAGTGAAGTGCTTGTAGTTATTAATTTGAGGACATGTGTAATGTCGATGACTAGTCGAGTGGTCGATGTAAAAAAACCGGCCAAGTGCGTGTCGGGCTACGCGCAGTGTAGGGTTCCGTAGCCCATCGCAATAATGCAGAGAATGCTCTGAGAAGAGGGCTTTTATGAACATTTATTTAACGATGGCTCATCCTGACAACATTATTTTTGTAGTTCCCGATGAAGAATTTGTACTGCGCCAAGTACATTTTATAAGTTGGTCGACTATTACTCGTAAACTTGTAAAGTCTACTTAGCTGTGATAGTTCTCCTTTTAACTTCGTCATATATACAACTACCGTGAATCTTTTCACGTATCCAAAAACAACCATTGGCTGGCAGGGGGGGGACACTTGACTCTAACAAAATTTTGCACTTTAAAGTTTAATAGCTCACAAACGGATACCTCAATCAAAAAACTGTTTCCACAAACCCACAATATTTTAAAAAATTGCTATCCAACGACACCCCACACTATGCGGTAGACAAGAGAAAAAAAATACATCCCCACTTAACGTGTCGGGAAGGTAACCAAAAAAAAATTATTTTCCAAATTTTATTTCACCACTTTGTCGGCGTGATTAATATGTATATCCATGCAAAATAACAGCTTTCTAGTTCTAAGAGTCTATGAGCTAGGCTGGGGACAGACAGACAGACAGACAGACGGACATGGCGAAACTATAAGTGTTCCTTGTTGTACGTAACCCTAAAAATAGGTCTCGTCTCCGCCTCCGCGTGCTGATTAATCTATGGTTCATTATCACGTGTAGGCACCTACATACTTTTTTGTACGTCTGACAGTAGTAAATTTTGCAGACATCTGATTCTTTGTCTTTTATCAAAAGAAATCTCGAACTTTTATGGCTGCCGAAGACATATAAAAAGCTAATCATTTTGCTACAATGTCGTTAATTAGATCTAAGTGGAGCAGGTAGTACAAGTAAAGTCGATCGCGCAATCTCTTAATGCGAGAGGATCTCATTGTCTTTAGTGCTATTGTTGGTCTTTTTAAAGCGGACCGATCTTATAAGGATGTAGACACATGGATCATATTGTTAAATTCTTCCATCTTTGCTAAGCTTGGGCGTAACGTGGGTTAATCAACGGTCTATTTCGTAATTACAATCAAAATAGGTACAATTATCAAGATCTTACACGAGACTACAAGAAAACCGAGACGTTCCACAGAACACGTGGTGCATTTGCCAGATGCAATACGATTATCCAACTTATTCTGAATAACGTGCAAACACCATACTCCAGCGATCTGAGTTACGTCAAGTGAGCTGTCACTGGTCTGTAACTGCCAGTGTCATTCGCTTCATAGTGGCTTGAGATCCATGTTATAATACAGAAGCGCCGTCAAGAATTTTATATAAAGTTTCTTTATTTTTTATTTATTTCTTACCTGATGTTAAGTGATGATAAGGCTGAAGCTGGAAGCGCACTTCACCCGGAATCCTCACTGAGGCACTGGCTATCTTATCTCTAGCTGCCGGAACACAACAATGCTACAAACATTGATGTTATGGCGACATATTTAGATAAGATAATATGGACCACCATCTTATCTGCTTGCTCTGGTTAAGTCCAAACTTCGCTACAGTATTGTTTTGGGGCAATAGCTATAAGTATAATATTGTGACAGCATTCGTCCTACAAAAGCGAGCAATCCGTACCATGATGCGTATTTCCCAGATTAAGTAATGTAGGCCACTTTTTGAAATCCATAATATTTTAACAGTCCCTTCTT
This sequence comes from Eudonia mercurella, assembly GCA_963082485.1. Taxonomy (NCBI): domain Eukaryota; kingdom Metazoa; phylum Arthropoda; class Insecta; order Lepidoptera; family Crambidae; genus Eudonia; species Eudonia mercurella. Next base: position 7,813,226 of record OY720032.1, read on the forward strand.
TGCACGTATTAGTTTTGCTTACTCTTTAAATAAATCCCTGTGTGCCGGGGATAAAGAATTGCACCACCCCATCTCTTCCCGTGGGTGTCGTAAAAGCCGACTAAGAGACTATTCCAGAGGATGGGCAGCAGCATCTCTCTGAGGTTAACTCTCAATCAACTTACTGCGATCGCCAACCCGCCTGCCAAGCGTGGCGATTATGGCAAATCCCCTCATGTATCCTTATGTATCCTTGGGGGAGGCCTTTGTCCAGCAGTGGACGTCTTTTGGCTGAGATGATGATGACTCTTTAAATAAAAAAAATTAACAAAATTGAATATAATACGGAAAGGAAAAAGAGAGAATTAACGCGTCGAAAGGATCTGAAATGTGATTTCATACCCAAATTGAACGTTGCTGGTCACTGCGTAAGATTCCAGTCCATCAAGCTGTATAATGCTCTGCCTATAGGCCTTAAATCCATTTAAAGCCACCGCAGACATGCTACTTTTAGCATCGGCGATCGGCGTTTCAGTTGCTTTTTAGAAGCTGAATGCAGCGACCACACATTCCACACCGCACACTTAAAAACGCCAAACGCGGCGATTGAGTCGCTTTACGGAAGCTCGGCACAGCTTCTGAACGTTACACTTCGCACACATTCGGATGCCCGGTCGCATCGATTTGCATCGAGTTGCCGATACAGCATCGGAGCAGTCGCTAAAACGCGCGATTCCGATACCGCGTCCGAACCGAACGCATGAAGTCGCGAAAACGCGATGCTGCATCGATAAGAATCTCACGATTTTACTGCGATCGAACGCAGAGAGTCGCCAAAACGTGATACAGTCGCAAAATCGCCGATCGCCGATGCTAAAAGTAGCATGTCTGCGGTGGCGTTTATGATGTGTATAAATTAAAAAAAAAACTCAAGGCGTTCTTACTAAAAAAGTGCTATTACTCAGTTGATGAATTTCTAAGTGATCCTAATAAGTTTTAATATTTGACATACCATTTTTATATTAGTTTTTAAGTTAATTATGATTATTATTGTATATTCGCTAATTTATTTATAATAATTTGTTAATGTAATTAGTTTTCATAATGTAATCTGTATTATTTTATTTTTTATGTAATTTCCAATACAATGTAAATTGTTTTATGGAATAAATAACTATGAACGATGAACTATCTAAATCCCTTGATCTAGCTACCAAGCTAGCCAGGCGGACAAACAATCTTTGTAAATCAAAATAGAGACACAGCTAATGAAATTATCGTTGTTTGCATATACAGGGAATCCCTATAATCCACGCCGAGCTGTAAACCCATAACACGCTCGAGATAGTTCTCAAATCCGAAAAACCCTGTTTTTATTTTAATTAAGACAGTTTTGTTTTTATATTGGACTATGGTAAACATTCAATTTATTCAAAGCTAAAGAACAAAGATTTTATAATAGAAAATTCTTAGTAACAGTACTTGGAATAACGGCAATTTCCTCGGTCTTATTTAAAGATTTTTATTTATTTAAGTCATCCAGAAAGCTAATTCGCTTGTGTTTGGGTAACTGCGTGGATGGATGGGTCTACGTCAGAAATTTTACTAAGCTATATTAAATAAAATAAAACATCTATAGATAAATAAAATAGAATAACAGGATTTTTTTCTGATTTTCCTGACTGGATTCTCACTAACTGGCCTGTTATTCGTTTCCGGCATTGATATTGGCAAGGGTGGCGATTGGCAATTTATGTCAACTTTGTTTTAAATTTATCAAACATTTTTTTATTTTATTCTTGAATTTGTGAAGAGGCAATATAGCAAGAATAAGTAAGAGTAAAAATTTAAGTGTTAGGTCAATCTGCTATTCGGTGAATACCATTTTGGTATTATTTGTTTTGTATCAATATCCGGAATCCATCTTGATCTAGAGTCAAGCACCTGTCTTTCTACCGTTTAAGTCAGCGTTTCCGTTTCCTCTTCGATTGTGGCGCCCTCTTTGTCGTGAATTCAAACTAACGTGCGTGCGCACCGGGTGACAATTCGCCATTATAGCGTCGTTTTTCGCGCCGTCACAAGTCAGATTATAACTACGCGAAAAGTATTCAAGTTTCTTTTTGTGTTAACGTTTCCTCTCTTTTGAAATGGAGAATCTAGATAGGGAATGTGAGAAAACCGTTTCAGAAAGTGTTATCGAAAATTCAAATTCCCGCAAGCGAATTCGTTCTCCATCACCTCGTTCAGGCAGTGATGATAGCGAGTCGTCGACGAGCAGGGGCTCGAGTCCTCCGAGGAGTAAGTCAAGAAAAGATTCACCAACTGTGAGTTATGCACATTTCGAATTTTTATCACAACAAGTCTCGCTTTTGACAAATCTTATAACGGCGAATTTAGAAAATAAAAATACGAATTCAAATGTTGATAATTCGACCGTTAATTCTAATGAGTTTAATTTACGCCGTCCGGAGTTTGATAACGGTAATAAGCTTAACATTTTATCTGACGTGAGTACTATAGTTAAAGATCCTGTTTATGCCAAATCAAACGAAGATTTTTTAAAGAAATTAGTTGAGCTGCAACGTTTTACGTGTGATGATTGGTACGCTGTTCGGTTTTCCGACGCACAGAAACGATATTTGACTACCCCCGGTTTTGTAGAACTTAACGTTAACGATGAACTAAAACGATTTGAAAGCGCAATGTTAAAGGACGACTCTCGTTCATATTTGTTAGAGCGTTCTTTTGCCGGATTGACTAACGCCTTGCTCACTCAAAAAGAAGAATTGCAACAGTCACTACAATCGCTAGTAGATTGGGCATATAGTTCTAAAGAGTCAATGACGCCTAGTTCATTATTTGATAAAATACAAAACACATTTTCAAAAGAATCTACCTACAGTAAAGTCACAGATGATTTGTTACAAATAGTTTGTGGTAGGCGAGCAGATCTTATTAATACTCGTAGAGACACCTTATTACGCCAAATTTCTGAGGAGTATCATCGTGATGTTTTATATAAGATACCGCCTAGCTCGGGATCGCTTTTTAACGAAGAATCGGTTCATTGCTACCTCCAAAAAATTGGGGGGGCTGAAAAATTATCTTCATTACTAAAACCAGCAGTTAAAGCACAAACAAAAGAATTTGTTTATCAAAATCCAAGACCCTCAACTAGCAAACAGGCTGATGATACATTTTTTCGCCGGGATTCTTCCTCAAAAAGAGGCAAGCATGTGCCTCGCCCTGCCAACCAATCAAGAGCTAGATCTTTCAATAATCGAGAAAAGCAAAGGGTTAAAAAACAGCAAGGGCGGCCCTCATTTAAAAATAAACGTCATGAATGACTCGAGGCACTTTCGAGGCGGCTGTCTGAGACAATTTCAGTGTGTTTGGAGCAATTTAGGGGCACCGAAAGAAATTTGTCGAATTTTAAACGGTGTACGCATACCATTCATACTGAAGCCGCCACTAATATTTCCCAGTTTAAAAGTCATGCAAACATACAGAACCAAAACGTCGTACCATATGACTGCACAGATTCAATCTATGTTGGAAGCAGGTGTCCTAGAAGAAGCGGAACCGAGTCCCAGCTACCTGTCAAAGTTCTTCTTGGTAACCAAATCAGACGGAACGTTTCGGCCTATCTTCAACCTCAAGCAGCTGAATCGGTTGGTACTGGCAAAACCCTTTCAACTCTTCAGTCATTTTCGTACACCACAATTTCTGCAGGATCAGGACTGGATGGCAAAATTAGACCTCAGTCAGGCTTATTTCCACGTGCCAATTTCTCAACAGCATCGCAGATTCCTGAGGCTCAATTATCATCACGATCCACATCAGCACCAACTGCTGCAGATGACATGTTTGCCGTTTGGCCTTTCTTCGGCACCCAGGACGTTCGCCACGATCACCAATTGGGTGGCAGAATACCTGAGGAATCACGGCATCAGGTGTGTCGTCTATTTGGACGACTTTCATCTGGCAAACCAATCCAAACAGCAATTGCAGGACGACATAGCTTTCACAGTAAAAACCATACAAACACTTGGCTGGGTCATCAATTACGACAAGTCTGTGCTGGCTCCGACTCAATGCCTCGAGTTTCTCGGCATAATGTGGGACACAAAACGCAACGCAAAGTCCCTGTCGGAGCAGAAGTGCCTATCGCTACGCAAAGCACTTCAACAGCAGCTCAGGCAATGCAAGTGGTCCCTCAGACAATACCAAACCTTAATGGGGAGACTCAACTTTGCCTCGTTCGTAACAAGAAGAGGACGGCTTCACTGTCGCACTATACAATACTTCAGTCGACAGTTGCCAAAAAATCACCCATTTCGTCAATTACGCATTCCTCAACCAGTCCAATTAGAGATGAAATGGTGGTACGAAGCGCTGGGGAATTGCACACCGATACACTCAAAGGCAATAACTCATTTATTGACCACCGATGCGTCCGACATAGGATGGGGCGCGCAGCTCGAGGACTTAAACATCGAAGGGACATGGACAGCACGACAGCAAAAGTGGCACGCCAACCAGAAAGAAATGTTCGCTGTTCTCGCTGCAATACTGCATCAAGCTCACCAGTTACAAGATGCACAAGTGCTCCTTCAAACAGACAACCGCACAGTAGTGTCTTATATAAACAAAGAAGGCGGGACAAAGTCAAAGAAACTTCTCCAACAAACGCAGCTTCTGATCCAGACTCTAGACAAGCTGAATATACAAATAGTAGCACAGTATTTTCCAGGCAGGTTCAATGCCGAAGTAGACGCGCTGTCACGCCGGAAAGCTCAACCAGAGTGGCATTTGACACGATCAGCGATAATAAGGATTTTCCAAATGTGGGGCACGCCGGAAATAGATCTGTTTGCTTCGAGAACAGCTCATGTGGTGCCGAGGTACGTCTCAAGGGATGTGAGCGATCAGGAAGCGCAATGTCACAACGCCTTCTGTCACCAGTGGCAATACAATCTAGCGTGGCTGTTTCCGCCGCCAAACGTCATACCAAGAGTCCTCAATCACTTGAATCAAGCCAACGGACAATACATTCTGATTGCTCCGAAATGGAAAAAGGTATTTTGGCGACCCGATTTACAACGTCGTGCGCTACAACCTCCTTTTCTGATTCCAGACCTAGCACAAGTACTCCTAGACACAAGGACGGGCACACACCCACCAGAAGTACAAAATCTGCAACTAGAGGCATGGCTGATTTTGGGTGGCAAGACATGCTGACAGAGTGGACTGCTCAAGAACAAGCTCTGCTAATGTCAAGCTGGCGAGGCTCTACCATCAACACCTACAGGCCTGCGTGGAACAGATGGAAACAGTGGTGTGAGACCCATTCAATTAATTACAAATATCCCAAAGCTGATCAAGTAGCTCGTTATTTAGCGCATCTACACTGTAATGTTGGTCTGGCCTATAGAACTATTTTGGTTCATAAGTCTGTGATTTCCACTTTTACACATTTAACATCTAGCATAGACTTATCTTCAAACTTTTTTGTAAAGCATATGATTAAAGCTATATCGATTGCCCGCGAAAATCCTGCTAAACCACCTATTTGGAATCCCAAAGTTTTACTTAATTACTTATGTGAATATAATGTAGACGAAAATAATCTTTACCATGTCTCGAGACACACTGCTACACTGTTATTATTAACTTCCGGGCGTAGAGTCCATGACCTTACATTATTACGCGTAGATGGAAATAATTTAATAGAGGAGAATAGTAGCATATTATTATGGCCAGCGTTTGGTTCAAAAACAGATAGTTCTAATCATAGACAGTCTGGATGGAGACTTAAGCAGCATCCCATTCACAAATTAAATACAGTATTTTGGATAAAACAATTACTGAAACTTTCTCAAAATCGTCGACAAAATTTCGGTAATTTATTTATGGCTGCTAGAGGCGATATAAAGCCTGCATCCAGAACAGTGATTGGTGGTTGGGTTAAGTCTCTTTTAAAAGAAAGTGGTATTAAAGCTTCTCCTGGATCCGTGCGATCTGCGGTGGCGTCCCTAAATTTTGTAGAGAATTTCCCCATAGATCAAATACTCGCAACAGGAAATTGGAAAATGATTCATACTTTCGAAAAATACTATCATAAGGAGTTACAAGATCGTTATTCTCTTCATCCTAACGAATCTGTGTCATTATCTAATTATTTTGATCCTGTAAACTAAACTTTTCATAGTGATCATTTAAATGATTAAATAAATAAGTTGTGTAATTGTAGATGAATAGCTGTTTATTTAAGATGAGTAATTGTATGACATATAAAATGTATCTAATATTTCAATTACAGTTTTGGTTTGAAATGCTTATTATTATTTTATTATTTTTTTTTTAACCTAACAACACATTATAGCGTCTATAGCTTTTCGCACCAGGTGATAACAAACAAATCACTCAAGATGGATTCCGGATATTGATACAAAACAAATAATAGAGAGTTTTACCAACAAATAAAACTTACCTATTATTTTTTCATCAATATCCGGAATCCAGGTAAGTGCTACCTGGCGCATCATGAGATCTACAATGGCGAATTGTCACCCGGTGCGCACGCACGTTAGTTTGAATTCACGACAAAGAGGGCGCCACAATCGAAGAGGAAACGGAAATGCTGACTTAAACGGTAGAAAGACAGGTGCTTGACTCTAGATCAAGATGGATTCCGGATATTGATGAAAAAATAATAGGTAAGTTTTATTTGTTGGTAAAACTCTCTATTTTAAACTATCGTCATTATGTAGATAGATATGTTCTAAGTTTAGGTTTAGGTATATAAGTACGGTAATGGCACCAGGGTTCGAAGGAACCACTGTTCAACATTTTTTTCTTTGTAGCGGTCGACATCTGATTTTAGCAACAATTTAATACAGACCACCACCTGCTTCCCGGCTTCCTTCCTCCTTCAATAAAAATCTATATTATTTTTTGTTGACGAAAGTTCTGTTGAACACTGCTGCAAATACCCTATTTAGAAACTATAAAAGACCCTATGACACGACACTGTGAAAGTAACTAAAGTAAACTTATCTTGCCGTTTCTACATCAGTTTGTGACCCTATTTTTCTAACCGCATAGGCAGCTGAGCTAAATCTTTCTGCCAAGGCAGTAATATGAGAAACCTATTAAAGTTTTTGATTCAGAGTAATAACCAAGCCTAGCACAAACTAGTGGGATGACAATTTCTACTACAAATCAAATCGTAGTGATACGGATTATCACTTTTAACTTAGTGAGTAAAGTTCATCTACCTTTCGAGGCATTAGTTTGTATCATATTTATTTTGTAAACAAAAGGTTAAATCACAATCAGTAAAAAACATCCAACCTAAACAATCTAAAGAAAATACCCGAGTCCATACTTAATAATTATAAAGCTTGTTAAACTTTGTATTAAAACTTATTTCTTACTTAAGAAACTAAACATCTGCCAATCTCCTCTTAAAAGGCTTCAAGCTTTTTTTCTGCAGTTTTATCGAGTTGAATTTTCCATTATGCAAGATTTTTCCGGACTACCCTCTTTTTTGGTTCAGTTAATTTAACGAGAAACGCAACTTCCGCCTTCTCGCAACTTTCTACAAACTACATTTGCAGAGCGGGCGTTTCCGCGAAGGTGGGCGATGCGCCACGGAGCCCCGGATCCGGCCTAGGTGCACGAGCCTTCCTTACTACGAAAAAACAACTATGAAAAATAACTATTAATACAACAAAAACAAAGTACAGGGCATAGCGATATCTGGGTTGAAGTCATTAACACACAAAAATCCTGTATTTAGAGGCGACATAAACATCTACCGGAGTGCTTTTGCTTGTGCTTTACTAATTTGTATACTAATTATGTCAATAATAAAAGTGTAGTTATTGCCAATAATATAAACTACGTCCAATTTAAAATTGGTTTTGTATAAATTAATTTAAATACCAATGATTATCATCAGAGATACTACATGTCATACAACCTGTGAGCCCACAAAGGTTTTAGGCGGTTCCCTTTCGAAAGTTCGACAGTGTTAAACAAATTTATATGTATGTAGGTGTGTATGCTACATTAGCGCTGAGTAATATCTACATCCCTTTTTAGTTAAAAAAGGTTATAGCAAATTTTAAAACACGCGAGTTAATACGAGTTTTAAAAAAGTGAACTATCGGTATTTCGCATGTACTACACGCACGAGTAAGGTCAACCGCACGCGCAGACTACGCCTCGCTAGTCGCTTCGCTCGCCCGCGTAGTAAATTGTAAATAAGCAAAAAAACTATTTCAGTTAGGAAAAAAGTAAAAAATTAAGGTGGTGTTTTTTATTTTTAATGGAACTGGTATCGGCTTCTTATACACCTCCTTTAATGCGTCCGTCATCTAGCCAGTCATAGTGTATTTAAAAAAAGAAAAAGAAAAAAAGAAATGCGGTACGAAGTCCGCCGCGTCAGCTAGTAGGTATACTAATAAAATGATGCTTTTTCAAATTGATAGCTTGTCATTAGAATGATGTGTTCTGATCAGTTCTGATGCCATTGTTAAAGTAATAATTTGTGAAATGAAACGTTAATAAATTAATATTGCTAGTAAAATGAAATTTTCCTAATGAAAGTTGCCGATAGGACAAGACTAGGAGCGGTAAAACCATCAAAATATTGTTGATTTATTTTTATCGAATCCCAATTCCCGAAAATAGTATTAATTTTAAATAGATTTTCTTCTTAGTACATATGAAACTACTCGTGCTGTAGTATTTTATAGCAATTCCAATTCACAAGGCGCCAATCATAACATGTATTTGGCTAGTTCTCTTACTATCTATCTCTTCAATTTTACTGTTGCTTAAACTTTTTTTTTAGTAAAAGCCAATGCCATTTTAAAAAAATGCGTACCCGCGTTATATGCATTGGGGCAAAGTTGGGGATCCCTACCTCCCCCATTCTTCTCCCTGCAAAATTCGATGTCATCTAATGGATATTAGAACCAAAATAAATTTACAATATTTTGGTGGTTTTAACCACTATTAGTCATGTCAGCAACCTTACGTTAATAAGCCCCCTCGATTCCGACCACTGTTTGTGTTCACTGAACAGAGTTCTCATGTTATGTACAATTCTTGGGAAGTGATTATTTTAGTCCAGCCCTCATTGTACAATAATTAACAATTATTAAGAAACTTTGTACAATAATTGTTTATGATATTGAAACACAACATTAACATAAGACATTTAATTATTTGTCAATTTTTTATTTTAATTTCACTTTTTGTCTTTGCTTTATTAAAATTTCACATACCTGTAGTTAAGACAAATTGGAAGAGCGGTGACTCCCTTATACAGGTATTTTATACTTAACAGGAAAGTCACCTCACCATTGTAAACACCTGGTTTGTTAATGAAATAAAACATTTTTAATTTTTTAATAATTTTTAATTTAATTAAGAAGTAAAGTCTAACAAACTAACAATTTGAGAAGTTAAATCTTAATTGTTCGAATTTCTAAATTGCGCCATTTAAACAAATCGAGGTGGCCTAGTAGGATTTTTTTTAAATAAATAAATTAAACACATCGTTTTGAAAGCCGGTAAAAAAAAAAATTATTGTCCAACATTTCTTAACAAAACTCACCCAAGGTACCAAGTGTGAGTTTTGTTTAATATTCGTATAGCTCCCAATCCATCTATAGGGAAGGCTCTTGCCCCAGCAGTGGGGACATAAAATGAGCTGATGATGATGATGATTCATTCGATTACGTTAACGAAAACGAAATTTTTTATGACAAAATGTTAACTCTTCCCAATGTCGCCAGGAGGCGCTGCTTCAATGCCATACTAATTTTCGTTTTCGCTTACGTGTTAGAATGTCAAATGGAACTCACACTAGGCACCCTGAAATTTTGCACGTAGACAGAGTATGACGCGGACTAGCGGATAGTAGTAGTCCTCGCGAACGCAGTCGCGGGCAACAGTTAGTTTCAAATAAGATTAAAACTGTAAAAATCAGTGACCGACAGTTTACAGCTGCTTCAGTTGTTGACGTCACATAATTATACGTATGACAGTCGGTTCTTCGAATTTACTGGCAAAAAAATAAGAATTTTAATTAATAAAATAAAATAAGTTTGGTGTTCTTCATTATGCGTCAATGTCTTCGGGAGAGCAAGATGTTGGAATAAGTTCGTGATTTATTGTTATTGGTTTTATGTCCGATATTCGTGTACGTTCTAAACTTTTTCGCAGGTGGTCGTTATCTCACACAGTTTTAAACTGTAGTGGATCGCATCGTTAGTTAGTTAGTTTTTGTAATTTGTTCGCAACAAAATTTGCGTTAAAAATTATTTGAACATTTTATAAAAATAGCTTGCTTACTTCTTAGCTGATCTTTAATATTTGTAAAAATATTATGATCGGATGTTAGTGACGGTAGTTGTCGACATTGAATGGGCGCCTTTGGCTTTCAAAGTAAAAAGTGTTGAATAATTTCGGCGGGCTGGTTAGAACCACGATAGCTCAATTGGAAGAGCACCTGACCCGGAATGTCAAAAGGGTGCAGGTTCAAATCCTGCTCGTGGAAATTTTTTCAACATTTGTGTTTTTAGTCTATATCAGTTTAATCATTTTATTTTTTAATTAAAAAAGACTATAAAATAGATACTTTTCACTTTAATACGGTATTTTTCGAGTAAATATTGTGGTGACATATCGATACTTTTCAAAAATGTTATCTTGGTTTTATCGAATTTCATGTTAAGCTAACTTTTGCCAGTTCCCTTGTCTTCTATGCACGTTTAATAGGGGCACCATAAGGTCCAGCCGAAACATCAGCGTTGCAGCTTATTTTCGTGTTTTTTTGTAAAATTTTATTTTGTCATTATCCCACTTCATTACGTGAAACTAAATAAATATAAAAAAAATCATTTAAAATTACTTTCAACCAGTCGCTTTGTGCCATAGTCGGGACGTTGCATAAGTACGGGCACCGACGTACAATGTTCCCGCTAATTCTTCCACTTTTAGCACGATATGCGGTTTCTGTTGTAAACGACAACGCCCGGCGCAACGAATGTGTCGCGATTTAGCGTGAATATTTACGGAGGCCCCTGGCGGCGCGCCATAAGTGTCCCTTGAAATTAGGTTCGCTTTATAGCTTTGTTCTTGTCACTAACACTTTTAACGACGCCAGAGCTTAACACTAATAGCCAGACATTAAGCTGCCTTAAAAATAGAGGTAGGAATGTCGTGTAGCCTAGATTTTTGTTCCGTATGAGGTGTCGATATAAAATTCATGAATTTTAGACAGATTGGGTGGGTATTATACGTACAATAACTTAGTTTTAAGCCTTGACATAATAAAAAGGAAACGCGCGTTTCAATAGGTGGAACCGCCTTCATTAGCCCTTATGTATACGCAGTCTTATGTGTCGTTGATACGAACACTCGGTCAATTGAATGACCCTGATGATCCCATAACAGTTGCGAGCCTCAAAATGCCACTACATATTCACATGCATGATACACTAAACATGCACTCGCATAGGCCCAAGATAGAGAGAGAGGAGCTCGATGGCGCAGTGGTTAACGCGCCTGAGGTTAAGCAACTTTCGCAAAGGCCGGTCATCAGATGGGTGACCAAAAAATAATCATTTTGAGCTTCTCTGTGCTTCAGAAGGCACGTTAAGCCGTTGGTCCCGGCTGCATTAGCAGTCGTTAACAACCACCAATCCGCACTGGGCCCGCGTGGTGGTTTATGGCCCGTTCTCCCTATCCATCTATAGGGAAGGCTCGTGCCCAAGCAGTGGAGACATAAAATGAGCTGATGATGATGATGATGAGGCCCAAGATACTGTACTCATAGAACAAGTGTACGAAGATCCGGTTCACACGCGCTCTATACCAAATACAGACCTTGGACGCTTCTTCCCACCCCACGACCCGGTCAACCCGAGCCGAGGTCCTCGGAGAATCTGGTAGGGAAAGGGGACACGCCATTCCCTCCAGAAACCCTCTAGCGGTGTTTCGATCACACGACACGGCTTGAGGAACCCTTTAATTTTTTCGCCTTTAGTCCAGTCACCAGTGATGCTGAAAAGGCCGCGCGAGGCAATCAGAAAATTCTCTTAAAAAACAGCCAAAATACGCATTAAACTGTGCATGCATACGCGTACACTCGTCGTATACAAGTAAGCAACACGAGCCGAAACTACGCAGAATCTGTTACCGCCCGCCGCCGCCGCCCGCGCCGTTAGGAAAAATCTGATGCGCACAATGAATCCGTTTAAGGACCTTTTTATAGCCTATTTAGCTTACAGCCGAGGCTTCGCCCGCCTGTATTTTGGTCAGTCACAAAAGTCTTTATCGCATACACCCGGCCCACCCGGCAACATTGTATTTGACCGGGATAGAAAGTAGCCTCCCGGCACTGTTCTCGGCATATTCGGCCACTCGAACTGTCTAAACAAAAAAAAAATTAATGCGTTGCTCCGTTTAAATCGACGTAGTAAAAAAAAATAAAAAAACCCGCCTGCGTAAAAAATAATAAGTAACTAAATAGAAAATCAACTGAAAAGGCCGGAACAAGATAAAAATTCAATTTATGCAACATCATACATAACATGCAGTCGGAGGCATATAATGATAAGTCAAATCATTCTTACTTTGTGCGTGCCTTTTTTTTGTTTTTTTTTAATTTTTATTTTATTTATGTCTTTTTAGTTAGACAAATTTCATGATATACCTTTTTGAAATCCTTGTGTTGAGCCCTCTTATTTGATACCCATAATGATAATCGAAAAAAAAAATGTTTTTCACCAACTCTAATGGCGTCGCACAGCCGCCATGTTTGTTTTTTTTAACATCACCTATCTAAGCACACTTGGGCAGCTAAGACGAATCTAACGATACCTCAATTATGTAAATCCGTTCAGCGGTTCTGGACATATGAGGTAATAAAGAATATTGCATACAACATAGGCGCGAAAAACAATACTTAAACCTTCTTTTGCAGTCGGGTAAAAAGGCAAACGAACAAGAAAACATTTTCATTAATAGTCGGGCATATTGGTTGTGTAATATTTTTTTGTTAACTTGGAAAACTCAGCTTTTAAATTGTATTTATTTAGTAAAAGAAATGTAGTTTTTATTATATTGGTACACCAAACTGCCCAGTACTCAAAATATTTACATTACATATACAAACATAGAGTGTACGACTCTCTTGTTGTGAAGCGATTATAATATTTACGACGATATTTTTTTATTTCCAAGCTAAAAAAGGATAATTTTAATAAACGACGAATAGTATATTATTTAGTTTAAAAAAGTAGTTCTGATAAGGTTATACAAGCTCAACATTGTGCGGACATACCTAAATAACATAGTTATTGTAAAGTTTAAAAAAATATCTACAGTGCACAGTCAGTTTTTTTCGCGGTTCTTCTAGAAGCTTCGTTACGTGTCGAGTGACGTCGCAATCCAAAGTCACTACCGCCATCAGTTGTTTACAAGTGCGGCCGGTGACATGTCTGCGCGTTGCTAAGTAGGGCGTGACGACGGTGGTGGCACGGCGCCCGCGTCGGGGCCCAGTTCACTGACCACGGAGTTTTCACGGTCGTCCGCGACTATGATTGAGTAGCTTATAGGTAATAGTGGTTTTGATAGTGCTTTACCCTGCTGCACCTTGCGACGATGGTACTAATTGAGTGTGAATGTGAAGTGAGCATTAACAATCTATAAAAGTTCTGCTTTTGCTAGGCCAGGCCTACTACCGTGATCACTTACGGAGAAATAAGAATGTCAAATGTACATAAGAAAGATTTATTTCTTATTGTCACGCAGCCCCTCTTCCCTATGGTCGTCCAGGACTTCAAGGGTACAACTCCTTTTGATTAAACGATGGAGCCATGCAAGTCATGGTTTACGCCCTGATTAGGATACATGTTTTAAGATGCTATTTGTGACTGTGGCAGGCTACCTTCTTTCGGGTTGGACATGAATTGTTACTAGCCTTAAGTCCGTTATTTCTTAGCATTAACGAATATTATTAATGTTTTTAATTGATGAGCCTGACAGCCAATAACTGGATTCACCACGTACCACCACACCACAAGCCTGTCAACCAACTTGAATAGTGCCTTAGTCTTCTTTTTTTTTAAATATTTTACGGATAAGCACAGTGCCTTGATCTCACCTGATGTTAAGCGATGATAAGGCTAATGACGGAAGCGCACTTCACCCGGGATCCTCAACTAGTGAGGCACTGGCAATCTTTTCTCTAGCTGCCAGAACACAACAATGCTACAAACTTTAATAAGATGATGGTAGCTAGCCAGGCGGACAAACAAGCCCTACCACCAACCAAATCGAGTACACAAACATGTAGGTACCCTGGACCTCTGGGTCTAAACCGGTGGTATTAACCACTAGACCACAGAGGTGGTTAAAAGCCTTTTAGTCTTTTTTACTTGCATGCAGATTAACTGGCTCTACAGCTATTATAATCTCCTTGTTCGACTAACGACGCCAACATGGCGCGTGGCTTAACAATGTTGAACACTTGTTACGGTTAGTATGTAACACGACTTACGCCAGAATGGTAAAACATACCAAAGACGATTAACGACAGACTAGTTATGCATCTCTTTTGTTGAACGTTCACCCCCTCTAGGTATTATCTATTCCTACCACCCACCCGACACTGCCGAATACAGCCAAGCCGAACATGTGTATAGCACGCCTAACTTACATGGAACCTACAAAGGCTTTGTACGCCTTGTACATTCAAGTGCATACTGATCTTAACATATAATCCAAATTGAGCTCTATGGGCCTGGAATAAAAACTATACCTGTCAGATTTCTCTGCGTTTCATTGTACGAGCTCTACTTGTTGCACTCTACGCACGAATAACACGAATGTAGCCTTGTAGCAGTATAGTGTAGTCATTGAATATTTGACAACGAACGCTGATATTACGGGAGTGTACTGCCATTACCACGGGTAGTGCTTTCACTCAGATTCTGAAACGTCTGTACCAAAGTGATTATCACCCTACTGGGGCAATTTAGTTTTCGGAATATTCTCTTATCCGTGGCATTCAGTGTAGTTGAAAGTTCGACATATCAACATCCAAATTCTATTGAAGGCACAGTTAATACTAAGTAAACCTTTTTGAAAAAAAAGCTAAGTAAACCTTTGATCTAGAAATACAATAAATATGGAAATTTTATTGAATTTGCACTTTAATCTACAAGGTTCAGAAAGAGCAAAAGTATTTTTAAAATAAAACATGCAAATTAAGTTGTGTTTGCATAATCGAATGCAATGAAATAATGGCTTCGCCTAGTTCTATTTACTTTTATCAAAGCAGCAGACAGACCTTGACAAATTCAATCCAATAAGTCCTCGCTGCTTTATGTTCAATTTCTATTTAATTTATCGGTGATTTTGGCAAATCCAATTAGCGTAATTTAAACGTGTACAATGTTTATTTTTTGTGATGTTTAAATACATCGACACTATTAAGATTTTGAAACATTGCTTAAGCTATATTACGGGTCTTAGTTAAACATGATTTAATGTAACAAATTGCGTGCAAAAGGGTCAATAATTTGAGAAAATCAAGATTTTGTTACCATTCTTATGTATCTACATTATGGTTTTGCAATAAAAATATTGAGTATTGATATTTAGCATTGATCTGGCGAAGGTCGAGGTTAGCCGCGAGCCGCGATCACAAGCACAAAACTGGTCGTTGTGGAGATCCTTGGGCGAGGCCTTTGCCAGCAGTGGACGTATTTTGCCTGAAATGATGATTATGATGATATTTATTGAAACAAATTCAATGATACATTTAAATAGTTAAAACATCACTCCGTCATACTCCGTACTCATTCTTGCCCCAACATAAAAATAATGAAAAAACTATTAAACTAGTGCCAACTCATTAAAAAAACTTTGATTTTTAAAGTATACAATAAAGCAAACAGTCTCTGGGAGAAAATTTTTCGATTGAGTTAAAAAGCTGTCACTGACAAATGTAGGGATTTACGATGAGCACGAGCAATGTTTAATTTCCGCAAAGTTTTGAAAGTGTCTGTGAATAGGGGCAGGCCGCGGTCAGCCGGCTAGGTTTAGATTTAGCGGACCTGGCTGCCGTGGGAAATAGTTTAAAATATGCCTAGGGGTTTTATTTTTAGCGGCGATGCATGATAGCCGCTTTCTGCGGCACCTGCCCGTGGAAATGTCTGCCAACTAGTTTAGATTCTTGAGATAGCCAGTCGCGTGTGATTTTCTATCAACTGTACTGATGAACAAGTAATAAATGCAGCTTTGAATAAAGAAGAAAGAAGTAGAACGGTTAGACAATATCCAGTGATCGATGTTTTGAGGTGTACAAAGTGTCCTAAAAGTGTAATGTTAAATAAACAAAAATTACAAAATCGTGTTTTTCTAGTCTATTTTAAATTGGTAAGATCATTCTGGGTGTCGCTTGCAGCAACGCGGCCATTCTGGGTGTCGCTTGCAGCAACGCGGCCCAGAGTCCGTCTCGCGACGCGTCAGTCGCCACAGCTTACACAACGGTTTATATAAAACTGCTGCGTTATCGCTGGTGGCGATAATACTGCAAGTAGTGGACGTCGATCGGCACCGGGAGCGACCACACCCTGTAGCATGAGGTTGGCTTTAGGGATCGCGTTTTTAACCCTAGTGACGGTAGCCTACACGCGCCGTATACCCAAACATGAGGTAGAGGTAGCCGACCAGCAACCTTCTCCCACCGACCACAAGAAAGACCACCACCACCACCATGAACACAAGAAGGGTGGTGGAAAGGAACATCATGCCCATCATCACGACGATCACGGAGAGCACGGACATAAGGGATACAAGGGACACCACCATCACGAGGAAGGCAAAAAAGGCCATCATGATAAGGAACATCATAAAGGCGAGTACGATGACCACAGCGGCGACAAAAAGGAGCACCACCACACCGACGGTCATTACGACGAACACCACAAAGGAGAGAAAGGTGAAAAGGGCCACAAATACGCGGAGAAGGGTCACTACAATAAGGGCCACTCGACTAAGGGGCACCACGAAATACATAAACTAGACGAGTTCAAGAAAGACAAACACTTCTTCGATGAAGAAGGCGATTCTGGTCATGAGGAGAAGCATGGAGGGTTCCACGAGGAGCATGGTCACAAGAAGGGCGGGCACTTTAAGAAGGGTCATCACCACGGTGGCCACCATGAGAAGGAGCACGGCGAGGAGGGTCACCACGAGAAGGGAGGGCATCACCACGAGCACAAAGGACACAAGGAGGCCGCGGGCCACGACTCCCATCACCATCACCATCACGATCACGCTAAGAAAGGAGGCCACGAGCACCACAAGAAATACGGCTACAAAAAAGGCCATTGAGGGCCTCCGCGACGTGGCCTGCGGATTTGATTGGTGGGCACGATGGTGTGAGTATGGTCTCGGCGTTACGATTTCGATCATCTTAATTAATACTATAAAAGCGAAAGTGCGTTTGTTTGTTTGTCTTTTCTTCACGTCAAAACGGAGCAAACGGATAGACGTGATCTTTGGCACAGAGACAGTAAAAGAACCAGTGAGTGCTACCGGTTACTTTGGTACCGGTCTGTTATTATCGGGGCACGTGTTAAAATACTTTTGTGACACGAATTTAACGTGGCTGAAGCCGCGTTCGGCACCTCGTGGTCTATTATGGTTGCAGATACTGAAAGAAACGCGAGCTCTTATTACGGATGAATATTAATTGCGAATCGTAACTAATAAACTGTGATTTAATCTTCCTTCTCATAAAACTATTTTTTATTAAGTTATTGTAATTATGTAAGTAAGTAAATTAAACATTTTATTAATCTAAGCTTACGTGTTTTTCTTAAATAAATGTTATGTTATTTAGAGCTTGTTATTTGTTTCCTAAGCAGTGAAGTACAACATTTCTTAAGGCTAGTCCCACACAGTAACAGTAGTACCTAACAGTTTTTGTGGTGATGAAAGAAAGAAAAGATAGAAAATACATTTATTGGCACACACGACAACAAAATTTACTTGATTTCAATGATGGAGGCCTTTTGCCCGGCAGTTTGACAGTTATATGCTATATTTACTTACTAGTCCCACACACGATGGCGAGAGAACGGTTGGCGATGGACATTTTCTCGTTGGCTAATGGCATAAGTGGGTATAATTATAATTTACAATGGAAATAGATGTTTAATAAAAATGAGTAAAACATTTTTTTATTTTCAATAAAACCGTTTAACTTAAATTATTTTTTTACTTACTCATTTTTTCATTTTCAAGTTGTTAGTTTTTTTATTTTTTTTCATAGATTAATCTATTTTACTAGTCAAGACCTTTTATTTGACACCCATATTGAAGGGGTTGTGAAAAGAAAAAAATAAACCTGCCATTTTGTTGGCGGCCATATTGGATTTTCATTTTATTTTCATAATTCTTTATGAAAATAAAGTGAAAATCCAATATGTATATATTATTAGAATAGTTCTCTATTCTAATAATCGAGTCCTCTGATACCCATATCGAGGTAGTAGTGATAAAATATATAAATTTATGTAACCCGCCTTTATATAGCGGCAGCCATCTTGGATTTACAATGATACCGAATGTATTGAATTATATGGTCATCAGAACTTAAGGTGTGTACCAAATTTCAGATCAATCCGTCAACAGGAAGGGGGTCTAATTTCAATTACTAGATTTGCCCCAAACAAAAAAATAAATAAATAAACAGGCAAGCTAAATAAAACCGTTTAAAAAACAGTTCACACAAAGTGTTCACCTCAGAACAATGAGTAAAGAAAGTAGATATCGCATCATCACTTAACGTTGTGCATTTTTTATATTTTGGAATGGTTAGGGAATAATTTTGCACGAATAAAAAAATACATAAAAAAATAAATAAATAAATAAAAAATGAGAGTACTTTTATACTGATAATTAAAGCAATTCGTGCAAAATTATTCCCTAACCATTCCAAAATATCAAAAATGCACAACCTTAATACTTATTCAAGTTTTCACTTCTGTCGGCACTCCCAGAGTGCAACCCGTCGTTTTTTTTTATTTGAGGAGCTAACTGCATAATTCACAATTTTATTGAAGCCTATTTTAAAAGGCTATATACGTAGCAAGTAGTTAAAAGATTTTTATACAGGTCGTGTTTATTTATTTTTTAATTTTATCTTATTTCCTAAAGCTTACGTAAACACTACATATTTTAATGAAATACTTTAAATGGATCTACCAGAGTTTATTTTACAAAGTGTTTCATTTCAATACTATTACTTTTATAAAATTATTATGTTAAATTTCAAATATCCATTCAGATATGTAAAGGTTAAAAAATAATCATTTTAGGGTTAAATTTTTAAACTATGACTACGATTGTTAAGAACAGAAATAATAATAAAGATTATACTACAGTTATCTCACAACTTTTTACGGCAGAAGAACTGAGTTGCGAGACTTTTTGCGAGGTTTTTTTTACAAGTACATAAGTTTTTGATGGTTAATTTTAAAGTTAAGAGCAACTTTATTCCTGAGATGTTCATAAGTCCCTTTAGCCACATGAGTAAATATAGTTTACTCATGTGCTTTAGCTTCCGCGAATTGAAACGTAGCATTTCAATGGCTGCTTATTAATTACGATAACTGCCTAGTGATTGAATTAAATTAGCTTTTGTAACTGTCGCGTCATTAACGGGTCGTTATAGTTCAATCATCAATTGTCAACCCAGCAGAAGTAGGCACTCAACGTGTCCAAAGTCAAAGTTAAAGTCAAAGTCAGTAGATACGTACTTGAGTGCGATGTCCGAGTGGCAAAGCGTGTGACCGAAGGTCCCAGGTTCAATTCCCAGGTCGGGCAAAGACTGTTTTGGATTTCTCGATGCATAGCCCGGGTTTGTGATCACCAACCCGCATTTGGCAAGCGTGGTGATTAAGCCATTGCCCATCTATTGTAGTGATGACTTGATTTCAAAGATGAAGGCCTTTGCCCAGTCGTGGGACGGTTATAGGCTCCAAACCACTCTGATGCTGGCGGTTCTACCCCTCAGATACTAACCGGGCGTTAACGCCTGGAGCGGGAAATTCCGTCAAACCTCAACCGGGCGTTACAGCCCGGAGCGACCACGCGACTTAAAACTTAAATATCGTCAATTTAGAGCCTACTTCTGTATGAAGAAGTTTAACTATAGACAAACTAGAATAAATTTGCTACACTCTCAACTCCCAACAACTTTATTCTGTGCGCGTTTTCAATTTTTTTTTTTCAATTTCAATTTTTTTTTGCCAATTTGCGAATTACGTCATCGGCGCAGGTGCTGTCATTTGTTTTGTTCGTTCGTTGAGTAGCTTGAAAAAGTTTTTATTCGTAATGTAAGATTGGGACCGGGAGCGACACAATGAATAGATGTGTTTTGATACAAGTAGGTATAGTTTCTTACTCATTAACACTTTGTATACAAGTAGAAAGTTACGTTACGTCATAAACTACAATGCCCTTTGCCCAGCAAGGGTAAGAACAAAATTTCAAGGTTAAGGTACAAATTGTACCATTTTATTATATTAGGTCACATTAACCATCGGTGTCTTGACAGGGCACTATGCCACAAAACAAATGCTCCACAGAATGCATCTATCAACAAATAGCTTGTATAGGGCATGTGGAGAGGAAACGGAGTCAATACAACACCTAAGTACTATGTGACTGCGACTCTCTGGCTAGGAAAAGAATGGGACTCCTGGGGTCGGCCTATCCGAAACCGGAGGACTTCAGGCTCTTCGCTCTTAAAGACGTTACCAAACTTATGGCATCTATCTTTACAGAAGAAGAAGAGTAAAAGGATGGGGTTGCATAAAAGATCCCGATGGGTCGAAGTGTTACTGCGAGAGGGAAACCACAACAGGCACCACTACTAAGATAAGATAAGATAAGGTACAGAAAAGAATTGAAGTTTTCTGCCAGTCTGCAATGTCCACATTTCAACAGTTTTCCTTATTAACTCGTATTATGGCAGCTATTCCCAAGCATATAATAAAAACGCCGAATTGTATTCTCATATCTGTCAAACTGAAGACTATTTTTTAGTTTTACTATTTTTTTCAACATAAAAATGCTATTGGGTTTTTTTTTTTTTTTTTTTTTTTATGCCTTATAAGACAGCTCTTGACCTCGATCTCGCCTGATGGTGAGCGTAGATGAGGTCTAAGATGGAGCGAGCTGCCCTAGAAGATGCCTATTAACTCTCGCCTTGAAGGAATTCAGGTTATAAGTTTTTGGGAACACAGACGATGGCAGAGAATTCCAGTCCTTGCCAGTGCGCAGCAAAAATGATGACATGAAGCGCTTAGTGCGACATAGTGGAATTTCAACTAGGTGGGGATGATATCCTGCAGTACGTCTGGAGGTTCGGTGGTAAAAGGGCGATGGTGGTATGAGCTCGAAAAGCTCCCCGGCACACTCTCCGTAGTAAAGTCGGTAAAAGACACACAGGCAGGCGACACGACGCCGATGTGCGAGGCTGGTAAGCTTGGCCTCGACAAGCGCATCATCACCGATGAGCCTTATAGGTCTGCGTTCCACCGAGTCGAGTGCGGCCAACTGGTGTTTGGCAGATCCGTCCCAAAGGTGACTGCAGTATTCCATGCACGATCGGACTTGAGCCTTGTACAGGCTAAGGATCTGCTCTGGTGTGAAATACTGCCGCACCTTGTTCAGGATGCCCAGCTTTTTTGCTGCAGTCTGAGCTTTGGACTCGATGGTTAAGCCGAAGTTGAGATTTGCAGTCAACTCCATGCCTAACAGCAGGGTGCCCTTGATTGGGATGGACGTACCACGGAAAGTAGGAGTCAGAAGAAATGGACTCCTTTTAGCGGAGAACAGACACGCTTGTGTTTTGGAGGCGTTGAAACGGACCAGGTTGTCGTCCCCCTAATTGGAGACGAGGTTTAAGGTCGCGTCTGCTCGCTCAACCATGGCCTCTCTTAGAGAGTGAATGTTTCCCTCTGCAACAGTACTATCGTCTGCGTACCCAACTATCCCTGGCTGAAGCAGGTCGTTGATGTGAAGC
This sequence comes from Eudonia mercurella, assembly GCA_963082485.1. Taxonomy (NCBI): domain Eukaryota; kingdom Metazoa; phylum Arthropoda; class Insecta; order Lepidoptera; family Crambidae; genus Eudonia; species Eudonia mercurella. The sequence continues at coordinate 7,835,337 of OY720032.1, forward strand.
AGGAAAAGGGTTGCCGAAAGAACAGACCCTTGAGGAACTCCGGTGTCGATAGCCATGATGTCAGAGGAGCAGCCATCAATGACTACTCTGATCGACCGCTCACTCAAAAAGTCTGTGATCCAATTGCAAAAGCCAGTAGGGATGCCGTACGCGGGAAGCTTGCTTATCAGACTTTTATGCCAAACCCTGTCAAAAGCCTTCGAGATGTCCAAGGACACGGCAAGGGCTTCGCCGTGTTTCTCGATGGCTTCGCCCCAACAGTGCGTGACGTACACTAAGAGGTCCCCAGTAGACCGTCCCTGGCGGAAGCCGTACTGACGATCGCTGAGGAGATCGTTGTGCTCTAGGTACGTCAGCAGTTTGTGGTTTAGGACCTTTTCCATAACTTTGCAGATTATGGAGGTTATGGCGATTGGTCTGTAGTTTGCAGGGTCGGCACGACTACCCTTCTTGGGAACAAGCTGAACATTAGCTAGCTTCCACGATTTTGGCACCACTCCCTGCTTAAGAGAGAGGCGATACAAGCGCGTCAAAACAGGAGACAACTCAGGTGCATAATTCCTCAAAACTCTACCCGGTATTCCATCTGGACCACTGGCCTTATTGACGTCGAGATTTCGGAGTACTCTACGAACCTCTTTGTTGTGGTGGTGTCTTCCGACATGTAGGAGTCATGGTGAGGTATGCTAGGTGGTGATTTAGAGCCCGAATCAAGGCGCGAATTACTTGCGAAGAGGGATGCAAACAAGTTCGCCTTCTCTAACGCGGTGTGAGCCAATGACCCATCTGGTTTGAGCATGGGAGGAAGTAAAGGATGGCAGAAGTTGGTCTCGATCGATTTGGAAAGGGACCAAAACTGCTTGCTACCTTGTGGGTAGGACGCCAGCTTGGCCCCAATACGACCTACATGATCGAAACGTGCTTTCCTTAGCACCCGTTTGCAGAACTTGGCGGCAGAGTTAAAGGCTCTCTTCTTTGCGTGGATACTGCCATCTCCGCGTTTGCAACCGCGAACCTGGGCCCAGGCTTGGTACGCTGCCTCCTTCCGCGCTTCAGCGTGAGCGCAGTCAGCATTGAACCATGGACGGGCCCTAATGCCTATGGGGACGTCAGAGAATGGGATAAAATATTCCATTCCCTGGCGTATCACGTCTGCGATTGCGCCGGCACAGACAGAAGGTTCGCTCGAAGAGAAGCACAGTTGCCGCCAAGGATAAGACGCGAAGAAGTGCCGCATCTCGTCCCAATCTGCCGACCCATACCTCCATACTCGCCTCGATCCTCGAAAGGTAGTGTCCGGAGGAGAGCATAACGATACGGATTTCACCAGACAGTGGTCAGAAGATCCCAGCGGAGCCGAGACCGATACTGAGTGTCTGTCTGGATTTCCGCAAAGTAACGCTTGCTTCCATTTTTTTTTTTTTTAATTTACACATTTTAGAGCACGAACAGAACTTCGCTTCTGGTAAACATTGTCTACACTAAGCCTAAGCCTACGTAAGCAGGTCGATAATGAAGTTGTCAGAGTATTGGTATTCTACTGTAAAATATTGGCTTTCATTGGGAATATGAGGTAAAGTTTAATTAAGTTTATTCAACACATTCCGGGAAATACTTAACACGGCTTCATTAAACTCGATTATTATACAGATTATCTCAAACTACTCACGTGTATTAAGTTATGATTAGCGTATGTGATATGGTTTCAATTATTTGATGGCTGAATAATGTAGCGTTTTGCCTACAAGGGCCTTACTACGGTTCTCTTGTCTAATTTATACGAACATGATCTCTGTGACTTTTTTCGTTCCTATAAAGGTATGAAAAATTTAAATAAAATATAACGTTTTTAATGCTTCGATTCCAGATGCCATTGTTGTTATATATTTAGGGCACACAGAACATCCAAAGAAAAGCATCAATAACTTACGTTAGTTACACATAATAACAACTACACTATAATACACTTCTTATCTTGCTCCCCATTTTCAGTACTTTTGCTCCTCTCATAGTAAAAATCTCCGGTTCTCAAATAATCTTCTCTTCTCTGTCCCTCTCATACTTCTGGCTTTGTTAATTCTTCTTTTCACATCCAATCCATTCTCTTGTGGAAAGCGCTGCCTCTCGAAATCAGGATGGCTACGAGTCGTGACGCATTTAAAAAGAAAGTCCGCGTGCTCTTGTTTGATAGAATCATGGCAGAATCATCTCAATAACTTCCTATTATATAGAGTTATGTATTTTATGTATGTTTATTTATTGTAGTTTATGTATTTACAATACACATATTATATGTTTATGTATAAATAATATTTATGCATGTATTATATACTTACTTACACTTAAATCATTTATTATACATCTTAATTGCACCTGCCAATGTTATCTCTGCACCACCGTATGGTTGACTGGTAGAGAATGCCTCAGGCATTAAGTCCGCCATGTAATAGTTATGTTCCAAAAGTTTAAATAAAATAAAATAAATAAATAAAATATAATTTGGTTCTCGGTTGGTCTCAGGTTTTCGTTTGTGCCTGGTAAAGCGCGCATGTGAACCAGGTCTTCGCACTCTGGCAATGAGTACGGTGTTTTGGTATATATATCCAAATATTATAGTGTGCATGTGAAATGTACTTATAGGTGTGGAGTGGCTTTGAAAGAATCGGGTCACCCCGATCTCAATACTCTTTCCAGACAGCTGTAACATTATCTTCCTAAAAATAAAAGCAAAGCGGTTACTGAGCAGATACTCAGTGCGCATCTCAGTTTGTGCGATTTATTTATTTATTTATTTATTTGATAACAGTTAATTGATACACAAAACATAATACAGTCATTTTAAACAAAATAAATTGAGGTTACAGTCTCATTAACTTAACTTAGATAAATTTTACTTTTTATTTTTAAGTGCTAATTGCTGCACTGAAGCTGAATTAAATATTCATAAAATATTTATAAAATACAGTGAAAAAATTAAACGCCCACCCGATCAACTATAGCGTTGTGTGTTCAAATTTGTGGTATTTCATCTGAAAAGATGAATCTGCATAGCCATCGGTTGCAACAACCTTTGGATAGATGGCACTGTGCCGCAATAAGCACTCAAAAATTAAAAAGTAGTGACAAAATTCAGCGCTTACGTCAGCCTTCCCGGTAGCATAGCGGTCAGTGCAGCCGCCCGGATTGCGGTAGACCCAGGTTCGATTCCTGGCTGGGTCGGGTGGGCGTTTCATTTTTTCACTGTATTAATATTTTATAAATATTTAATTTAGATAAGCAAAATCGCACAAATTTCTTAGCCATGAGCACAAGCTGTATGAGGCAGTAGGCACGTGTAGCCGCGTTACAGCTGACTGAAATAGTTATGAATAGTGTAAGGTTTTGCAGTAGGTACGAGACATGCCAATTTCTAGTTCATTGCGCGTAATACTATTGCGCTACGAGTTCTTGAGTGGAGACCGCGTATTGGCAAACGTGTAGGACGGCCTAGGTGGAACGACGATCTTCGCAAGGTGGCTGGCAAAAGCTGGATGAGAGTCGCCACGGATCGTGCTCAATGGTGTGCACTTGGAGAGGCCTATGTCCAGCAGTGGACGTGTATAGCTGATGATGAATACTTGTTACGAACGTTTTTTACGCCTTAAAGACGCTGCAACAACGAAGGGACATAGAAACCGCGCGCCGCAATCGCAGCAGACCATAGTAGGGCTTCAGGCAGGCAAGTGTAATCAATTGATACTGCTTTTACACTAATTAGCGACCGAGTAGCGGGCTCAGCTACGTCACACACTAGATTTATGGATACAGCGCGCTGTCACACGGTAATCCCGCCCGGGGAAATGAAGTGCTCCTGTTACGTGTTATTTACACACTGAAAAAAAATCAGTGTTCCAAATTCGATAGGCAAGGGGTATTACGCACATAATTCCAATAGCTTTTATTAACTTTTAACCGAAGTACCTAGTAAAATTGAACCACGTTATGCGTTGTTTCAGCGGCTAGCGCGTTCGGCTTGCGATCTTGCCCGCTAAGCAACTTTCGCAATGCCGGGTCGCCTGATGGGTGACCAATTAAAAACATCTCGAGCTCCTCCGTACTTCGGAAGGCACGTTAAGCCGTTGGTCCCGGTTGTTGTCGTAAGATGGCAGTCGTTAAAGCCCACCAACCCGCATTGGGCCAGCGTGGTGGGTTATGGCCCAATATCCCCACGTGCTACTGATCATGTGGGAGGCCTGTGCCCAGCAGTGGGACGTTTATAGGCTGATGATGATGATGATGATGATGCGTTGTTTATTTTTATCAATATTTGTGTTTGTCTGTAATGATTTTATGTAGTTGTGATGAGTCCTTGAAGCCTGTTTTGAACAATAATAAATAATAATGTTAGTAGGATATTGTTATAGGATACCTTATATCGTACTGTAGTAACCGAGACTCCTTGCTCGGGCGTACTTGCTGCAGCCGCCGCGGCCTGAATTCAAACGGTGTAGAAGAAAAAGAGAGGGAAGAAAAAAGAAGAACATCGCGGACTCGGTGACGGGCCGCGACGTCGATAGATTATTGAAAGCAATATAATATTTAAAGCTTTGGAAGCCTTATTATTGAGTAAACCCCCGGTACCTCAAGTAACGACCCCAGTGGGGTGTTACAGTACCTACTATCAGAGATGGTGATGAGTGATGACCTTATCCCCATTGTGAATTATTTGTAATGAGAAACTAAAGCAACAAGATATGTTTTTTTATAGTGGATGATCATCTTTTATCTCTTTATACGCGAACACCCACAGTTTGTTGAGGACTTTGAAAGTTGAAAGTTATGAGACAGTTTATATTCATTTTTGCGTAAGGGAAGGGTTCCAGAAACTACAACATATTATCATTTTTGACACTTCGCGATACTTCTTGTGGTAAGAAATATCTAAAGTTTTAAAAATCAATCTTGAGATTCTGATACTGATCCAAATGGATATCAAATTGAAAAAAAGACAAAATGTTGAAAAAATTCCACGAGTGGGATTCGAACCCGCACCCCATGACATGCCGGGTCAGGTGCACTACCAACTATGCTATCGTGGCTCAATCTAACTCGCCGAAATTAATCAACACTATCTACTCTTACTCTGTAAGCCAAAGCAGCCCAATGTCAATTCAATGTCGACAACTACGTAGTGGTGCACCTGACCCGGCATGTCATGCGGTGCGGGTTCGAATCGCGCTCGTGGAATTTTTTCAACACTTTGTCTTTTTTCAATTTGTAATTTGTTCGCAACAATACCTATTTGCGTAAAATTATATGTGTGTAATCATAAATGGATATCAGTTAATTTTAACAAGACACTAGTTATTGCTGTAAAGTATGGTTTTGGAGAAAGATCAAACAAATTACTCTCTGCAGCAAAGCTAAATACAAACTACCAAATGTGTGTAGATAAAAGAGATTGTAAATAAGGATATGTATAAAATTTTACGCTAATTTTGTAACGAACAAATTACAAAAACACAAATGTTGAAAAAATTTTCACGAGCAGGATTTGAACCTGCACCCTTCTGACATTCCGGGTCAGGTGCTCTTCCAATTGAGCTATCGTGGTTCTAACCAGCCCGCCGAAATTATTCAACACTTTTTACTTTGAAAGCCAAAGGCGCCCATTCAATGTCAACAACTACCGTCACTAACATCCGATCATAATATTTTTACAAATATTAAAGATCAGTTAAGAAATAAGCAAGCTATTTAAAAATGTTCAAATAATTTTTAACGCAAATTTTGTTGCTGTAACAACAAAATTTGCGGTAACAACAAAATTTGCGTTAAAAATTATTTGAACAAATTACAAATTAGCAAAGTGGTAAAAATAAATACCACTTTCAAAGTACCTAGTACCAACCTACTCTACCTACTTTTTTTTCTTTTTTTTCTCTTCATTTATTTACCAATTTTAAACACATGCAAAGAAAATTACAAATGAGAAAAGCACTTCGAAAACCAATATAAGGTAAACTTTAAAAAAAAACTAACTTAAACTTACTCTCATATTTGTATGACCAAAATTTACGACTCGCACGTTTGTCGGAGTTACGCATTCCGTGGTGTTACCAAATTACGAGATGCGAATAAGCTGCTAGTTTCAAAGAAAAACGTAACGCCTTATGTTTCCGTTCCAATAAACGACAGGAAGGCGGCAAGACTTTTGTTGCTCGATAATTTCATCTAGCTGCTAACAAATGAAAGAAAAAGTCTAAAAAAGTCTGATTTATGTATAACACAATCATCATCAGCTCATTTTATGTCCCCACTGCTGGGGCACGAGTCTTCCCTATGGATGGATAGGGAGAGCGGGCCATAAACCACCACGTGAGCCCACGGCGGGTTGGTGGTTGTTAACGACTGCTAATGCAGCCGGGACCAACGGCTTTACATGCCTTCAGAAGCACGGAAAAGCTCGAGTTGATACATGGTCACCCATCCGATGACCGGCCTTTGCGAAAGTTGCTTAACCTCAGTATTCGCAGACCGGGCGCGTTTACCACTGCGCCATCGAGCTCCTCAATGATTGTATTACAATGATTGTAGGTAATAATACTTCGTTAACCTAATAATTTTGTTTATGTTTTTTTATAACTTAAACTGTAATACAACATCTACTTGATTCTACATGTGATGACACTATGACGTATTTAAATCTTTTATAGAGTTACTAGAGTTATAAACATCAAAGTTATTGGTTCTAAGAACGGAATAAAATTATTATTATAACGCACATTCAAAACGGAAGTCTATTTTTGCACGAAAATGTTTTGTATTGTACTTATGAAAACGAGTGCTCAATAAAATATTACAACGTATTTGTTTGATATCAACAATTGATCATATAAATTTAGTAGGCGTCGCGTCGGTGGACTTTCATTGGAATCAACCTGTATAGCTCTATGTAGGTATTGTTTATTAATTATGAATATTCAAGCTCAACAACAGAGTGCCTAGTGCGAGTTTCACTCGCCCATTCGATCACGTTAACGGAAAAGACATTTTGTGTAACCACATTTTAACTCTCCTCGTTTTCCACCAGGAGACGCTGTTTCAATGCCAAACAGTTTTTAAGGGGGTGCAGCGCGGACGCAAAACTGCGAGTTTCAAGTTTCTTTATGATAGCGAGCGAGCGGCGTGTGGCAGTGGTGTGACAACGGCGCACGACTACGAACACGCACGCACAATAATATCTGTACAGAGTAGGCTGGTGATTTAATTAGAGCAATGTTTACTTTCGTAAAATCATAGGCGTTTGGGTAAAAAATAAGAAAAGTCTTAATATTTTCATATTCATATTTTTTAATTTAAAAATAAGACAACAGTGGCCTGCGGAATATCAATACAAACATTTTGATGTCGGATCATTGTTTCATTTGTGTTATATTTACAAAGTTACTGAAGAAATAAATTTTTAGATATCATTACTTTTACGTATTGTTTATGCAGTTTCTGGGTATTTGTTTCAAATTCCAAGACAACCATGACCTTGTGAAAGGATCAAGCTAACCTACACTAGTCTTTTCAATGTATATGACCTATTCAGCGCCTAGCATCGGTGACTTAAAAACACGTAAATTTTCGAAATTCCGCGCGGCACCCCTTAACGTGATCGAAAGGCGAAATAAAATCGCAATAAGCCACCTCACTCTGGTGTTTTATTGATACCAGGGTGCCTAGTGCAAGCGCGGATCCAGCACACAAAAATGGCTGTGGGTACGGCGACCCTAAAATCGGCCAAGTGTGATCGTAATCAAAATATAAAAATAAGTAAGTAAGTAAAATACCACGAGCCAGGCCTAGCCTAGTGTGGGAGTCATTGTACACTCCTGTAACACCGCTTACTATTATTTTTGGTAAATAAACATTTTCATTTCATTTTCATTTTCAAAATGTTTTTATTTTTTTCGTTTTCTATTGTTTTTCTGGATTTGATAAGGTTTTAGCTGTGAATGTGTGCGTTTGTTGTGTGCTGCTTTACGTTCAGAATCAAACACGCGCACGGTTCATTGCTAGTTTTTTAGGGATTGAATATAACCGCAGTTAAAGATAAAGAAACATTTATTGACCTGCACAACACATAACAATGAAACATACAAAACGGATACATAATACATATATGTATATACATTGAAACTCGTCCAGTTTTAAAATATAAATAGCACAAAAAAAATATCTTCGATCTCAGATAAGCTTGTGGGCATGCCCACTATGCCCACAACGGTGGATCCGCGCTTCATCCGTATTCATTCGATTACGTTTACGAAAACGAAAATTAGTATGGCATTGGTGCTGCGCCTTTTGTTTTTTTTTCTTCTTCTAATTTCTCGTTTTCGTTAACGTGACCGAATGGCGAGTGAAACTCACACTAGGCATCTAATTACCTAATCGTGGGTGTGGACAAAGGACAAGGGTCTGTTCACAGCCTTTGTTTGTTCCATGCATTGTCGTTTAGGCGAAGGATTGAAAATTAAGAATGATGGCTAAAAATAAACGTATATTAAGCAATTATTTAGTCATTGTCTTACTTTTTTTAGGGCTAGTCACTTACGTTAAATGCACGTGCAGTACATTGCGTGTTTCATTCTTCTAACTTTTAAATAATAGGTAGATACTGCGAATAGCTATGTGACGTACTGAAAATGTCACAACGTGAAACAAAGTTGGAATTATAAATGTTCCCTATCTACGTTTGACGTTTTCCTATTTTTCAATTTGTTTTACGATTGTTGCCCGTGTAGGGAAGCCAGTGGTAGGTGAAATGCCACATTGAGGAAGGCCAAAGGGAAGATCTTCCTCCGAGCTGGGTGGTATAGCTCGGGGACCGAGGTCTAACGGATGTTAGTTGGAGGTGCTATATATAGCGAAGGACATGGTGAAACTTCGCTACCGCGATGCAGGCTTCCCATACTATTTTATTGTCGTAGTATGGCGACGCCGTTGGTATGCGTTTGTGGCGTCATCTGTTGACACGGTTGAGAAGGTATTTGCTTCGTGTCGAAATAATGTGCGGCGTATGCGATAGGTGGCGCCGCCACACCCGTTTAAGTGGCCGTGAAGCCCGCATGTATTTTAAATCTGTCCTGTGAATTTTGTTACGAGCATTTCCTATCATTTCAACATATTTGTTATAAATCACGTTGACTCGTTTTTCTGTTCCTAATGTTTTTGTTTCACTAAATGGTTTGGTGTGGCTTTCACATAAGCAATGTCTAAGTTAGGATGGGAAAAGTCATGGCTATATACTACACATTAATAATAATATATTTTTTATTTCAGGCATCAATGGTCCTTAGTCTTACATACATATCTAATACAATGTTTGTTAGCATCATATATTAGGACTATGTTAGTGTTATTATTAATTAGGCTGCTTCAGTGGCGTTGGCGGACAATCTAACTTGATAAAGCTGGTACACTTTGGTAACAATAGATGATGATGATTATCCCTTAACACACTCGTAGGGGACCTAGGTCCCACTCCGCACTTATTTTTGAAAATATTTTTATTGAGTGCGATGTGTGAGTGTGATGGGGGACCTAGGTCCCCCACGAGTGGTGTTAAGGGTTATTAATGATGATGAATGATGTAATAGAATAGTAAGTAAATGGTCTCCTAATTGAAAACATGTCATCACTACTATTGATGAGAAAAGGTTATATCTCCACGCTTGCCAATCACATACCGGGCTATGCATCGAAAAATCCGAAACTCGCTTTACCCGACCTGGGAATTGAACACGACCTTCTGGTATCGGACCAAGCACCGTGCCACTCGGCTACCAAGGCGTTGATAGAAGATGAGTGGTATTAGAAGTTTAATTAAAAAACGATATTACTCCACCCCTTCATTTTCAGTAAAAAAGTGGGACTTTACTGAAATTTCACGCAGAGTCCTTCAGACAATTTATTTATTTATTTATTTATTAGGTACACAAAACAGATAAAAATTAAAAAATAACAAAAAAGCATGATAATTGTATAAGAGCTAAATTTCTATCTAAAACATGTGTACACATCATGATTAATAATTAGCGTCTATGTTAAAGTTTACCTAATCTAAAATTATATTCAATTAAAAACTAATTATATACATAATAATGGTGAATAATAGAAATATAACAAACTGAAAACTTATTCTAGGTTAATGTTTGTCAACATTTTATTAATAATTGGGAGATGCCGGACTGAGAATTTCCCGGACATTTTTCTTAAATTCATGTATTTTCATGGAAAATATGTCGATGTTGTTATTAAGTGCAACCAGTTCATTGTATAGATGGCACATTCTGACAATGGGATTGTAATATGATGTATTATAATTTGGAAAGTGACGCCGCTCTGTATTCTTTATATTGACAACACTCATGCACGAACACGAACACTTAACGCTTCATAATCCACCATTGCTTTACACCAATATTCAGTCATACATACATTATAGAAAATAAAACAACTCTGCTTACCTCCATTTGGATATTTCTGCCAAGAAGTCTTGTAAGTTAAAGGTTAAAGTTGCTTGTAAGGTAAAAACGGACACTTTATTTAATCAACACCAAATTCACAGCTGAGCTGAACAGATATTTGTCAAACATGAAAGTCAGTCCGGCCAAGGGTTCGGGACCATTTGTGCAGCCCTCGTCACCTGTCACTTACTTTTAACCATTCCACAACTTTGCTTTGATAAAAATGTAGAGTCACGTGTGGGTCACATACCTTCTTGGCCGCTGACGCAGTAAAAATGTAATCTGTAACATTAACTTGATTTTTGGTTCTGTGCATTGCTTTTTGTAATAGCAAAATGTTTGAGGCAAAATTAATGGCTAATTGACCATAAAGTATATCTAAAAGATATTTCAGAGTTATTAAAATTAAGCTGCATGACAATTTTTATCTCGTATTAACTATTTAAAATATTTGTATAACATAATAAATGTAGGTACTGTACGTTTTGGCATTTCAGTTTTTTGTACCTTTTAATATGTGTATTTGTTTTTATTAATATTGTAGTGTTAAATAAACGTACTTCTCTGTTTTACTACAGTTTTATACGTGTAATTCTCATATACGAGTATAACTTTTGCATGCTAGTTGTAACTTAGACCACCATCAACATCATCATCTCAGCCAAAAGACGTCGCCAGGAGACGTCATTGGTGGACAAAGGCCCCTCTAAGGATCTCCACAACGACCGGTTTCGTGCTGCTATTACTAAGACCATGTTTGATACAAATTTCTGCCGTCTAGCAGCATGTTTACATTGTGTCTTTGAAATTTCAGGACAATGAGGTGTAGAGGCAAAATCACCATTCGGTGATTGCGACCCCGAACATTCGTTCGGGGTCGCAACGCGCGCGTGATTTTCTTGATGTTGCAAGCGTCCATGGGTTGCGGTGACCGCTTTCGATCAAGCGGGCCATACGCTCGTTTGCCGGACCATTTACATAAAAGTTTACATAACTAGTTATTGTAAAAAATATTTTTATACATTAAATAATAAATATGTTGTATGACTTTAATTTAACATATCATAACAGATCATTTTATGTCCCCCACTGCTGGATTATCTAGTTTCACATTATTATCAATCTTGTTACTACTTTTTACTTTATTCTGTTAAATTATTTACTTACTGCGATAGTTAAGTTTGCATTATTCTCCCTAATTGTGACTTAAATGTGTCATTGTCCTAGAATTAAACGACATAAGGAGAAACCGGTTTCTTTTCTTAAAAATTAAGTATAATTTTTTTATTTAACTTCAGTCAAGCGCTATTTTTTATCTCACAATATGATAAGTGACGATAATGCTGAAGATGGAAGCGTACATTTTACCCTGAACCCTCAACAATTGAGGAACTGGTTATCTTAGCTCCTACACTATTGGAACACGACAATACTGCTAACATTGTTGTTTTGGTAACAGACTTTAAGTACGGGAAACGCAAAGTCTGTAAACATAACGTTAGAAATTGAACCCGTATTCTCTGGGACTGGGACCGGTAGTGTTATTATTAGACCACAGACAAGGTTCGAGCTTAGAAAGTAGGAAGCTGTCGTGATTGTAGAAACAAATAAGTACTTGTGATAATTAATTAATTGATTTTGTCTTTCTGTTGTAAAAAAAGGAAAGGGCTTTTGAATTTATTAAATAAGTAACTAAAATAACTGGTTGATTGCTTCACGTACTAATAATAAACTTAAGTCTTTATTTACAAAATTAAAAGAAACAACAATTTAAGTATGTAGTAACAAATAATTCAACTTAGTCAGATTTCACTTAGTGTCCCTTTTTGTGTCCCCAGTGCTTGTGATCTTCGTGGCCGCCCTTCTTGCCGTGGTCATGGTGGTGGTGGTGGTGCTCGTGGTGGCCGCCCTCGTCGTGGTGGCCCTTGTGGTCGTGGTGGTGTCCTCCCTTCTCATGGTGACCCTTCTTGCCGTGATGGTGTTCGTGGTGACCGCCATGTTTGTGTCCCTTGTGGAAGTGACCGCCCTTCTTGTGGCCGTGTTCGTGATGGTGACCACCATGTCCCTCGTGGAAGCCGGACTCTCCGTGTTTATCATGGAAGTGCTTGTCCTTCTTGAATTCATCTACTTTGTGAACACCGTGATGGCCTTTGGTAGAGTGACCTTTGTGATAATGTCCTTTCTCTTCGAAGCCATGACCTTTCTCTCCTTTTTCGCCGTGGTGGTGCTCATGGTGGTGGCCGTCGTCGTGGTGGTGATGTTTCTTGTGTCCACCATGTTCGTCATGGTGTCCTTTATGACCTTCGTGATGGTGGTGTCCCTTTTTGCCGTGCTCGTGATGGTGATGTCCTTTGTATCCCTTGTGGCCCTTGCCGCCGTGTTCGTGGTGATGGTGGGCGTGGTGTTCTTTGCCGCCGCCCTTTTCGTGTTTGTGTGAGGCTGCCGGCTCGAGGTCCGCGTCCCGTTTCTCGCGCAGGTCGCGTGCGCAGGCGTACGCCACTAGGAGCGCTAGAGCACCCAAAGCCAGAGCCGCTCGCATTGTTGTTGACGTCTACAGACCGTGGTATACTGTAATTGTGTTCTCACTAAGCAACGACTTTTTATACGGCGTCTGTTTTCTCGGTGGTTTGTTGGCTAATCGTTGCAGCCCAGTGTTTGCATTGGCATCCAAGGTCGGCGCAGGTGTTTTACGGTCGCGGTCGGTGTGTATGAATCCCTTTGTTCTTCCATCCTATAAAATATATACGTATATACGGTATTAGTATGTTAGTAGAAAGTTTATTATATGTTATCATACCTATTTGTATGAAATGGCAATGTTTTTATTTAGCTTACACACAAAGAGAGCACATTATAATAATATGACGTCGGAAAAGTATGTGTCTGAAAAGTATAAATATGAATAATAAATAGTAAGTAGTATTATGTATGATAATCAGAGGTCGGAATTAGGTGGAGTTATTTATGTACTTACACTGATTTCATACAGCGAAAGAATAAAGTGGATATGCCTCAAATCCCGAGATTAAATTTAACCTAAATTTTTAACCTAAATTTTAACCTCACGAGTCTAGGCTAGAAGCAATAGTATTTTCGTATTTATAAAAAAGGCGAAGTATAAGTATGAGAATTTGCTTAAAACTATTATTAATTTGTATTGTGAATTAATGTAAATACTAATAAAAATTGTATGTTAATTATCTTTGTTTTATTTGTCTTATCTATCTCTGACGTTTTTATTATTATATATTTGTAATATTGTTGGCCACACGGGATTGTCCATTGGAAATCCCGGGAAGATCCATATTAATATAAACATTTCGATGCAAGTACATAAATAACTCTACCTAATTCCGACCTCTGATGATAATGAGATGCAATTCTATCGCTTGTACAGAAGGTTGTTTCTACTAAAAAGATGCTAGCAGAAATCTTTGAAGGTGTTCCCTTATTTTAAACAATGAATTTGTTAACAAAAGTGTACGTAATTTGTGCGGGCGAGGATACCAAGGACAACAAGCAGTCTTATTATTAAGGCAATCTACAATTTTATACAAAATTCAATAAAAATATTTTTTTATAATAATCTTTATCTTGTACCTATATTGATATCGAATATTTGGTATTATATAATTAAATAAATATATGTGTATAATAATAAATATATTATACACATATATATATATTTATTTAATTATATAATATTGGGTCTAATATATATATTATATATATATTAAACCTTCTACGAGTTTAAAACGTAATGCAATAGATAATTCACTGTGCTATAAGTACTTGGTATTGACACAAAATACTCATTATTTCGTGGAATTGACATGTGTGCAAGAAAGGAGCTTCTTGATAAAGCTAAAGTTACTAATTACTGATGCTCATGTTTTGATAAAGCCACTGACTGATATGAAAGACATTAGCTGTTGTTACTGAGTGTCAAAGGTTTATGTTTCGTTTATTTTAATGAATATAATAACTAATGAGCAATAAGTAACAAAAGAACAAATTAGTGCTTATCTCAGAAACCTGAATCATAAAAGCACAGTATCATGCCATTAATTAGAAAGTTTCTATGAATTAAGCTGTTTATTTCATAAATGTATTTAATTATATGTATATGCAATAAGATTTAATACGAATTTATTTTAATACTTAAAAGCAGTTGGCAAAGAACAAGTTTGTCCTCATTTCTTATTAAAGCAAAATATTTTAAAAATATGTTTTATTATAAAATAGCCAAAGCGCTCGGCCCGATAACGGAGCTCCTGGATTCAATGCCCAGATCGGGCATAGTGTGTGTCTTGGATTTTTCACGCACAACCTAGATTAACAACCACCAAACCGCAGGCTTATTACCGAAAAAAGCAACCAGTTGTTAATTGTACAATTGCAACGCGACTGCTCTAGTTGCGGTTGATAAATTGGTATTACGGACACAAATCGCTCAATGTATCGTCTGCTTACTGTTAAAGTATACTAAGTGTACATTTTGTTGAACTGAGATAATGAGGTTTGAAAGTTCAAGTCTATCTTTGACTATCGTTAAATTGAATTGTTGCGAAATTTTACATGCCTATTAATAGATTAAATTCTACTTTATCTGTGTTAGTTTTATGCACCATCACTTGCGGAGAATTTATCAGTAAATTAATATTATTGACCAAGGGCATACATACACTTATCTTGTTTTTAGCTGTAATTGAAAAAAAGAGAAATTAAACCTATATTTGCCACAAGGTCTTAGTAGTTTGAATAAAAATGACAATCTAATGAAAAAGGTTAATAAATGAGTTTTACCATAAACTTCATAGTTAAGTAAATACCAAACCTACGAAAAAAAACTTAAACTGACTTAACATCTCTCACTTGTAGACAGAATGCAGACACATTGCTTGAATTCAGTGATAAGTCGATTTTCTGTTCAACATAATGATTATTGGTATTTCTTGCCTTTTACCATATTTTTAACTTACGTATCTTTGCGTTGAACAGTCTTAGCGTTTATTCCATTTTGTAAGTAGATAGAGCGTCGAAAATTACATATATCTGCATTCATAACCCATTTTTGATAAAATATGTATTTATCATGTTTTACCAGTAAGCAGACGGTATGTAAACTATTACATACTCGTACATTTTAATCGCGAACGCACTAAGAGAGCGATCATTGAGCCATTTGTGCCTGTGTTACCAATTTATCAACCACAACTAAAGCGTTGTAATTTAGTGTAAAATTAACGACTGGTTGCTTTTTTCGGTAATAAGCCTGCCGCATTTGCGTGGTGATTAAGCCAAAACCCATCGTTAGTGGCGATGACTTGTTTTAACCATCAAGACCTATCAAGACAGTGTTATCGGCTATAAACATCACGTTGCTCTTTGTCTTCACAAACCCCCAATAAGCGTTGTGCTAACCGTCTGCAGTTGCAGCAGTTGAATAGAATTTAGTGATCGCATCGTTTATGATAGCCGGGGTGGCAGCTTCGAGAAGCGGTGCGCCTAATAAAAATGAATGTGTCATCGTGGATAACTTTTATAATAGCCATTTGAGCTCTATAGTCCGGGGCCACGGAATTAGAAATGTTAAAATATATACACACTTTAAATTTTTTTTGCCCCAAACCTATATTGGTACTATAGGTTTGGGGCAAAAATTTTTAAAGTGGGTTATCAAAGTTTGTTGATAGAGAACTAAACCAGATTATAACCGTAAAGTGCTGTCATCGAGATACCAGACATTGATCCAGTATTGCCAAAGAGAAAATAGCAGGTTCTAAAAGCAGGCAGTAAAACGAAGAATCCTTTTGCCGGCCTCTGCTGGCAATTAACTTCATAGACAAAGGTACTCTTACCCCTGTCTATGGAGTTAAATGCCTGCTTCAAATCCACCTTCAGTAGCCACTCAGCACTCCGCCATTCAGCAAGTAGGTGCGAGCTGAGTGGACTGCGGCTTCGCAGTCACTCTTCGAGCCAAACCCGAGCTGAACTGGCTGAAATTTTAAAGAAAGGTCAAAAAAGAATGTCCTTGACACAAATTTTGGAAATAATGCGCCGGATGGTACACCCTACAACAATTGGCGTTATTCCGCCATGTTTATTTTTTAAAGCACATAGGTTTGTTACATTTCCCACACGTTACTCACAAAGGTAGGTAATTTTGGTAGGAAGTATTCTGCCGGCGTCTCCAGATGTACCAGAAACCAAATCTTCAAAATGTTGCGGCGATAGACCATCAAGGCTACCAAAGCAAAGGCAGAGTCATTTTTGAATAAGAGAATAGATTTGTATTCTTCGTTTTCTTTGGGCGAAGACGAAGCATCTGTAGACTCGGATGGATCGGAGACGAACTTTTGGTGCAGGAGGTAAGAGATTAGAGAGGCCATTTTCTCTTGAGAGTCAAGAGTAATGATGTCACTAGAAAAAAATAACTGCACCTTTTTAATCACTTTCGTTGATTTTTTTCTTCAACCTTGCCAACATTAAATGATGAGATTTTTGATTTTTTGGATTTAATGACTGAATTATTCTAATGAGGTAAAGGGTTGGTGCAATTACTTTATAATTTTTTTGTGTTAAGAGTTACACTACAATTTTCATCTCTGCGAATATGCAGGACGCGAAAAGCTGAGTTTTCATGAATGTCCTTACCGTTGGTTTGTGCTAGTGAGTATGCTGCTGAGGTGCGAGCTCCTCTCCAAATGGGTTTAGTAGTTTTCTAAGTAATTTCCAAAATTCGAGGTTTTGTGGAGATTAGGTGTCGATAGAACGTTAGGGTGAGTGAGGTATGGGTTGGGAGCAAGAGAGGTTTGTGTTGGCCTGTGAATTTTACCAATAAGAATATTTAAACCTCTTGTTCCTCTAAAATATGTAGGTTAAGTACAGAGCTTGCACTTAATAAATTGTCCATTGCCGGTATCCAAGGCTGAATGTGTGAAAAACAGGAACATTTCACTATGAAATTCATTGAAATTAATCAAAATATAACAAAAACAACTTTAAAAGAAAATAGTAAAATAAACAATTAAGATGACGTTGACAACTGCAATCGGCGCAGGCCTGAGATGAAAGCAGCACGGAATATCACGCCGCTTATTGGGTGGAGAATGTGAGCACGACTCTTATTGGACGTTGTCAAGGCGACACAAAGAGCAGCGCGATGTTTATAGCCGATGATACTGTCTTGATCGGTCTTGATGGATAAAAGGAGCTCCACGGGCTTTAGCGGTGGCGCACAAAGCCGCCAACAATAGCGCAGGCGTGGGCACATATCGGAAACAGAAAACTCACTTCATAATGTACAATCTTCGATCAAAAGTGTTCAATATTATGCACCATAACCTTTAATTAAAATTAGTGCTACATGGATCTTTTGGCACGTGGATGACAGTGACATGAGGGCGTGGGGGTGAAATTAGGTTTACCAGCTACAAAAATATCCTTAGTTTTAGGGAATTGTTTAAACCTGTCTCCGTATTCCGTAATTAAATTTTAATCCAGGGAATGTTTAAATGATAGGATTTATTACATAAAAATAAAAGGGTTGTATTTAATCGATCACCAAACTTACCTAACCTAACCCACAAAAATACTAAGTTAGCACCTAAACTACTATTTAGATGCTAACTTACCATTTTAGGTGCTAGCCTACTATTTTTTTGTGGATCAATTTATTATTTCTCAAAATAAAATTAAAATGATGTGAATAAAATTAAACAAAAAACAATTTTTCAAATTTTTTTGCTTTAATTATGTTCTGCATGAACTATGTCGAGAGGTTGCATACTATTAAATTCTTCATCTTCATTGTCTTCATCATCGTCACCTTTCTTCACTCTCAATAATATTCGTGAATCTTTCGTCTAAGAACACCCATATCAAAATTGTCCAATTTTGTTTTTCTTTCAACTTGTTTTTCTATTTTTCCTTGGTGTAACTATTTTACTGGATGATGCTTCAGCCAATCTTCCTTCATTTTCAATTCGTACGTAACGTAACGTACGTAAAGTTATACCTGAAATCGTATTTTCCTTTAATAATTTGAAGGAGAAAATATGTTTATTTACCAAGTAATAACGGGGACATTTACAAGGTATACTATGATATCACTTATCTGTTGCAGCTGCGACGCTATCATTTACTCTTTCAAATGGAATACTCGGGGCGCTAGATTGCTTTTCTTTCATAAAAAAGCCTTCACTTTTAGCACCACCTCTCTAACTCCACTTTTTATCACTTTTGGCATATTTTGAGATATTTTTATTAAAATAAAAGCACGAAATATCCACAACAAACATCAACTTCAGCTATCTGTCAAAAGTGACGCTTTACGAGATGACGGCGTTAGTTCTGATTTCGGCCACGTGCCAAAAGAATCATGTAGCACTATAAATGTCATGTCATTGCATTTTGTTGTCATATCTTATTTCAGATCTTTTTGTTCTGTCTCAGTTCAAAAACGCACTATAAATATGGGTATAAGTTGAGCATGTGCGAAGTACTAAAGTGCAGTTAAGCGTCTCCCGGCACAAAGTTCTGCGGCAGAAGCCGGCACTTATCAAATATTCCTGACCTAGGAATTACTTTGGCAAGCAACCGCAAATGAGATTTTTAAGAGTTACGATGGACCGAACGGGCGCAAACCGCGCGAAATTAAATAAAGATCGGGTGCACTTGCTTTTAAGGAAACGTGTTTTTTAAGGTTCCGTATCGCAAATATCAAAAGGAAAGGAACAGGAAAAAAGCGATACCCTTACAGGATCACTTTTCTTAGAAACGGGTCAAATATGTAATGTATGTAAAAAGTTGAAACTTCTGCAAGTTCCCGTTCAATTTGAATCATGAAATTTGGTGGGCAGCAAGGTCTCGTTAATTGATAATTTGTAGTTACTCCACTTAATAACAGACTGCAGTTAGAGCATCGACCGGTGACGTCGATGAAAAACAACATGGCGCGCACACGCCGGCGCCGTGTTCCATTTATGTTAATTTATACGTATTTCTTACATTAATTCTTACAATACAAAAATATAATATTTTGACAATAACTGAAAAATGGAAGCCATTATTAACACCCATAACAAAGTTTAGTTTCTTTGTCAGTATGAACGTCGAGTAAAAAATCATCGAGACTTCCCGGTATGAATGAAGTATCTACGTGCCTACATAGATAAGTTTGTACGGAACCCTACGGGCAGAAGTCCCCCTCGCACTTGTTCGTCTCTTTTTACAAGGCCTGCCTTGTTAATTGGGAAGGAAGCTCTGATGGCGAGCGACGTCGCTAAAGTAGTGGTTGGTTATTCTTTATGCTGTCAGGGAGACATAATTTACTGGCTAGAAAAAATACAAATTTTAGTACTCTTTTAGATTTTTCATTTTTTATGTTTTTCTGGCCTGACTCAGTGGTAGGGCTGATATGGTTGCTTTTCATCTTTAAAGTGTTTCTTTTCCGAATATTATTTTGTTAAGAATTTGCGAAATATTTATGAATATACTTGTTATTTGTAAAATTGTTAAGACGATGTTGATAACCTATTTGTTGAAGTCACTTTTGATTACAAAGAGATGGTTTTTGCAGGTGGTGGCAGGTTCAAATCTCACTGATGGTATAATTTTTTCAACATCTTTTGTGATCTACAACTCTTGCCACATCGGTGTGCAGTATGTGGTTTAGTTAAATAACCAACGCTGGGTCGTTTTATGTTTCTGCAAACTGTGAGCATTGCTGTACTTATATGACAGCTCAATAACATTATATGATGTTGGAAGTCTGTCTACTTGAAGATATATGTTTTCATATATCAATAACGTAAACAAAACGTTCGTACAAACATCAGATTTGAACTGCTTGGTCATTTATTATGTACTTAAATAATTAAATAAGTAAGTAAGTAACTAGCCTATAATTGCCCAACTGCTGGGCAAAAGCCTCCATCATTGAAATCAAGTCATCACTACTTGCCAAATGCAGGTTTGTGATCACAAACTCGGGCTATGAAACAAACATGTAAGGAATAATTAAGAAAGTAAAACTGTGGTAGATGCGTAAGTGCTACGAATATGCTACGAAACGGCCGTAGTCGCTTTAAGCAATTTTGGTATTTCGGCTTACATGTACAGCTATTTTCATAACGAATTGACATGGTATAAAAAGAAAAAGTTTATATGTAGAGTGCGATGCTAACTTCTTAGGGTTGTGAAGTAATTAATTACAGCGATAGTTGACAACAAAATAACCGATATCACGGTTATACCATGAATTTTTCGTTCGAAAAGAGAGTTCGCGGCAAGCAGAAGCGCTGTTTTGATAAACTTTTAACGCTTTTCTATAAGATTTTGAGACAATTAGCGCCATCTATGGAGAATATTCGAAAGACTCTCTTAAAAAATCCACACAGTTGACGCTAGTGACGCATATCACATAAATAACTGTCTCGTGATTGTGATTCCGTGGCGGGAAAGTACGGTACGATTTTATAGGAATATATTTTGATAAGAATGAGTGAATTAATCATTAAAAATTTAATTATGCTAACAAATTATTAACAATTCTAAAACGTGTAACCGAATAAGTATTTAACACAAATCTATCGTTTCTTGCACCAAGTGGTGTGTTGTTGTAGAATGTCGATGAATAATTTATGTACATTTTTTTTAGGTTTCAGATTTATGTTATTTAATATTTTAAGAAATTAAAAAAGGAAAGAAAAAAAAGTAATTTTTTATTTTAAAAAACTTGTTACAAATTAATTACCATAGGTTTCGATTTGCTGAAATGTTAATATTAATAATACAGTAATATTCGGGTTTAAGCTCGTATAAAATAAAACCTGGCGGCTCGTTGATTACATTTCCCCGAAGCATAATAATTGGGATAATTACAATGTAATAGGTACGAAAACTGATATAGTTCAGTTATCAGATTGCTGCTACCTTTTATTGGGAATATCTGCAATGCGAAAAAGTTTTCGCGTAAATAGTGACTAATATTTTTTTCCGGGTAACTGTTGTTTTTCATTTTGCTCCTAGAATTGCTCTATATAGCTCAAATGATTTTTTTATATATGTTACTTACGATTTTGTTTTAGTTAGTTAGTTTTTTCTTCGTTGTGGAAGTGCAATGGAGAAGTAATCTACATGTGTAGTAAGGCTCAAATTATTAACGGAGATGGCTGTTTGGGCAGTTGCACCCATCCTAGCCAACGCGGGGTCATCACCTTCCTCACACTCCTCGCGACAGTCTCCAAGGCGTAGAGTAGAGGCTACCCTTCCACATCCGGAGGGCTTACAGCTTTTTTTTTATCTTACGGGTAAATAGAGCGCTTTCATTTTACCTGATGTCAAGTGATGATAGAGGCCAATGATGGAAGCGCGCTTCACTCGGGATCCTCAACTACTGAAGCACTGGCTCTCTAGCTGCCGAAACAGAACAATGCTACAAATATTGATGTTATGGCCACATACTTAGATAAGATGATGGTAGCTAGCCAAGCGGATAAACAAGTCTTACCACCAACCAAACCGAGTACACAAACATGTACCCCCCGCTGGGAACCGAACCCGGGACCTCTGGGTCTAAACCAGTGGTATTAACCACTAGACCACAGAGGCGGTTGAAAGCTCTTATAAGGAGTGTCCTCAAGGACCACCGCGGCGGTTATGGGTGTCGAGAAGTTTAGTGGGTCGGTCACATACTCACATTCCATCCTAAGATCAACCTCACACACCTTCCGGATCCTAGCAACAACCCGGTCGAGACGGTTTGGATGCGAATACTGCTCTTTAAAAAAAAGGGGTCAGATTATTCCTATTATACAGATATAATACTTTTTAGTGCGACACTAACAACTTCTATGGCCATCAGTCAAGACATTTATCATAGTTTTGATATAAACTGTCTGATTCTATCTGACATAGGTCTCTGTATAAGTAACTACTGAAGTACCCTGACCGGATATGGAAAGCTGCCCGCGACCTTGCCCGCGTGACATAGTAAGTCAGCAATAAAACTGCCTTTGTGGTCTAGTGATGTCAGATACAGCGGTCCTGTGGTTGATTACCAGCAGATGGTACATATTATTGTACTCGGTTTTCTTAGTGGTAATTTTGTAAGTCTACCTAGTTAGTTACCACCATATTAACTATATGTGTCGCCATGACGACTTTAGGAGCACTGTTGTGTTCCGAAAGTCGAGAGATAAGAAAGGTTCTTATTATATGTTACTGTACAGAGGTCCCGGGTTCGATTCCCAGCGGGG
This sequence comes from Eudonia mercurella, assembly GCA_963082485.1. Classification (NCBI taxonomy): domain Eukaryota; kingdom Metazoa; phylum Arthropoda; class Insecta; order Lepidoptera; family Crambidae; genus Eudonia; species Eudonia mercurella. The sequence continues at coordinate 7,858,096 of OY720032.1, forward strand.
GGTACATCTTTGTGTACTCGGTTTGGTTGGTGGTAGGACTTATTTATCCGCCTGGCTAGCTACCACCATCTTATCTAAATATGTCGCCATAACATCAATGTTTGTAGCATTGTTGTGTTCCGGCAGCTAGAGATAAGATAGCCAGTACTTCACTAGTTGAGGGTCCCGGGTGAAGTGCGCTTCCATCATTGGCTTTATCATCACTTAACATCAGATGAGATCAAGGCACTGTGCTTACCCATAAATATAAAAAAAAAAGAAAAGTACTCATGCATTGATTGTAATATGTTTGTGTACCTATAGAAATAAATAAATAAATATTAGGTATTTTGAGGATTCCGGATGAACTGTGCTTCCATCAGCACTTCCCAATCCATTAGGTGATATAAAAACAAATTTCTTCTATAAGTAAAGATATATATTCGTACCAGTAATAGTTAGAACTTTCGGTAACCTTAATTGATCGATGAATCTACTTGGCCATGTCAGGTCTTAGTGTTATCATCATTGACCTATAAATATACACGGTTAAGCTCATGCTTTTCTATTTGAACAGTAGTCTATGAGGAGATGTTCATTTTTCACCATGCTAAGCACTAGACCCAGTATAGACAATTTCCCTCTGGAAGGTTTTAATATTTCCTTGTTTCGTATTAATAAGCTTATCCTACGACTAGATTCAAGTCTTTTGATGTGGACAGTAGCCTATAGAGAGATGGCTGTAACTCCACATCCACACACTGGATGCAGGTATGTGTTCTCAAGTAAGTTTGAATCCTCTAACGATAATCTCTTTCGTAAGGAAGAAATGAAAATGAGACTGTTTTGAAATGGGACATTTGTTTTAAGTTGACAGATAAAATGTCAAGTTATTAAAAATGAAAAGTACGGCTTCTGCTACCGTCGAACTTATAAGATGATATAGTGATGTCCGTTAAACGATCATGTAGCATTTCAGCTTCTTAAGGATTTTAAGAGCAGCAGGATACTAAAAGCATTAATAAGTTAATATTTCTTTGTTACAAAATGTATTTCTTTGTCATAAAAACATTATAAAAAACATAATTCGTTACTAAAATTTCAACAAATAACAACAAATGTGTGGTTCGGGCTTCCGGCTTAGTGTCCCTTTTTGTGTCCCCAGTGCTTGTGATCTTCATGGCCGCCCTTCTTGCCGTGGTCATGGTGGTGGTGGTGATGCTCGTGGTGACCGTGGTCGCCGTGGTGGCCCTTGTGGTGGTGGTGGTGTCCTCCCTTCTCGTGGTGTCCTTTCTTGCCATGATGGTGCTCGTGGTGACCGCCGTGTTTGTGTCCTTTATGGAAGTGGCCTCCTTTCTTGTAACCGTCTTCATGGTGGTGTCCGCCGTGATGCTCATGGAATCCTTTCTTGCCGTGATGGTCGTGGAAATGCTTGTCCTTCTTAAACTCGTCGTGCTTGTCGACTTCGTGGTGGCCCTTCGTGTCGTGGCCCTTATGGAAATGACCATGCTCCTCGTGGCCGTGACCGTGTTCGCCTTTCTCGCCGTGGTGATCATGATGGTGATATCCGTCATCGTGGTGATGGTGCTTCTTGTGGCCTCCGTGTTCACCGTGGTGGCCTTTATGTCCTTCGTGGTGATGGTGTCCTTTGTGGCCGTGGTGGTGTTCATGGTGTCCCTTGTGCCCTTTATGGTCATGGTCCCCATGCTCGTGGTGGTGGTGTCCGTGGTGCTCGTGGCCACCACCCTTATCCCACTTGCCACCGTGGTGGGACGCTGCAGGCTCTAAATCAGCATTTTCCTTCTGGATTTCCCTACCAGAACAAACTGCCGCTAGGGCCGCGGCGCCCAGTAACACCAGAAGGCTACCTCTCATGGTTGCTTAGACCTGTCACTGTGAATGATAACATCCGTCGTGGGTAAAGATTTTATATACCAATTGCTGCTGCGATTAGGTAACGTCGCGTTCGGAACTGCAGTTTCAAGGTTGTCAAAAATGTAACGGAAGAGGTTTTCAGTTTCAAGCCGTCTGCATTGGGTGCAACTGTGTCAACAACAGTAGGTAACAAAAACATTTTACGGAACAGTTTTATTTATTTTTATAATCAGTTATTTACTGCGCTTTGCATTACTAGATGATACAGATTTAATAAACACCATTGCTCTGTAACGGATGTTTGAAGTTGATATGTACAAATAAACGTTACGAGCTGAAATTAGTTAGATCTAGATTGAAAGTTTTGGTGTAAGTACCACTTACATTGTTTACGCTGTTACTGAAGTTAAAAATTGATGACGTAGTTGTCGACATTAGTTAGATTGAGTCACGTTAGCATAGTTGGTAGTGCACTTGTCATGGGGTGCGGGTTCGAATCTCGCTTGTGAATTTTTTCAACACTTTGTCTTAAAAAAAAAGTTTATTTATTTTATTTATTTAATTCTGACATATTATTATGGCCATAGAATTTGTTAGTAACAATGCACTTAAGGACTATGTTAGTAAGATGGAATATAGGGCAACATAATTCATAATAATTCAAATCATTTAGTCAAGGGCAAATTATATTTTGTTTCAAATAAAAATTTTATTTTCACGAATTGATTCGATTGTAGATCAAACATAAACAGTTCACGATTCGTTAGTATCAAAGTAACACAGCCAATTCAAGAGATAACAAGCTTTAACTCTGTTACGGGCATAGCATGTCGAAATGTTTAATTGGATATCGACGTTATGTCAAAAGGAGTAAAGTTAAAATTATGGTATTCCTATGAAAGGTTAGAGCTCCCGATACATCGCTTTCAAATTATGAACAAATGTAAACTCAATATGAACGAATTTATTTGGCGTAGGTATCTATTTGAGCATTATGTGTTTACTCAAACTAATTCGTAATTTGCTGTGATTTGAGGTTTCGTGTTTAGCTTCTAAAATGATTAATTATTACCACAATACTACGTATAAGACAAAAATGGGAAAATGTGTAGATTTCTTTGGGCTTGTGTTTAAACGCCTACCAAAAATGTATCAATTCTACTACCAATAAAATTCGAAACGCTTACCAAAACGGATAAATGTTCACCAAATTGTGTTTCCTAAAATATTAAAATAAAATATAAAAAGGATACAATTTACATTTTTATTAAATGCAATAAAAATATATGAATACCTTTTAACTCTGCATTTCAGACCAAATATGTTATTTTGTCACCAAATAAATAACAACAATATTTTATGCCTCGAGTTTCAATTTAGTAATTTTTGCTTTCTGTTGTATAATAAAAAAATAACCTCGAAAAGAATTTCGAGAATGAGTTTTGAATGTCTTGACAATCGCTACGCTGCGCTTCGCGTCTTAAATTTCTAACCTATCTATGCTCACATACCATACCTATATATACATACCTATATAATGCTCACCAAAATTTGGTGAGCATTTATCCATTTTGGGAAGCAAAAATAATATTTGTACAGTCATTTAATTTATTTGGTACTGAAGCTTAGGGTCTAAAAAATATTTCTGGTGAGCGTTTAAATTATACCTATTCCTTTGTATTAAACAAGACAGAGAGACAGTTGTGTGTTCATTGTTAATCGAATCTTATTTAGAAGCTTTTTATAATCAAAGTTTATATGTGTGTCACAGGAACTTATAAATACATTTTTTTAATTCTATTTTACAATACTTTCTATATCGATGAGTAATATTATTAGCGGTTTATTTTGTATTTTGTTGTTATTATGTATATACATCCGTGATTACGTCGCGTCGTGTGAGCGAGCGTCATGTATCGGTAAATCGGATAGTCGAACACAACAAAAAACATGGTAATAATGCCGTGGAAAATTACTCTAATTTTGTGAAAGTATAAAGTTTTCTTACTTCTTCGAAGCTCGGTTACTGCCATACTTTTTATTAAAAATTAATACGCAATTTAATTTAGCATCAACAACAGACCTTTAGATTAATCAATTAAAACAGGCTTTTAATTCTAACTACAGCTACACAAACAAAGTAAATAACAATTACACACGTTTCTTTTGTTACCAAAGACTATTTACTTCACAAAGTCTTATTGTAAAGAGAATAACAGATACTTTGTAAGTAATTTTCAAATTACATCCAAACAAATAGATCGTGGGTGAAACAGCTTTGGCAGTGTGTGTTTTTGATTATAAGATGTTGTTCAACAATGTTTGACTTCAGTCACAATTAAAGATAGTAAAGTAATCTTGCAGCATTAATTGTTTGTTTTCTGCAAGCCATTTTGTTTTTGGCTTTTCTGAACCACCTGTTACTTGGATGTACCATAATTAATTGTAATTATTCTCAAGATAGCAAGTTAATTAAGTAAACTTTTGACATATTCTAACTTTTATAACTTTAAAAAAAATGTTTACCGTTAATAATTATTATAAGTTATGGAGCAAAGCGTTAAACACAACGACCTGGTTTGTGTAAAATTTTACTTCTTTTTATGTTTATAATGAATAGATCTAAATCATAAATCATAAAAAAAAACACCTATGTACATGAAAGCGTTATAAATAGTTATGGTTATCTTTTTAACTGACTCCAAAAAAAGGAGAATGTTTACGTGCCGTAAACATACTTTAACGGCGAACGTGCACTCTCAACCATCACGTAATTGACATACGGAAGTACGGATACGCAGTCTCAGCACATCACGGATTGATAATGAAGAAAACTACCGCATTGTCAGCAAATCAATACAGCATCTAACCATTGTCACCCACACATCTTTGTAAATAAACGAATACACACATATGTAAATAAATTAATATAAAATAGCATGTAAATTGAAATAAAGTACATTGGTAACCAGACTTCAGACGTGTTGTGATTCTGTGTACCAATCGTCACCTCTCACTGCGGCCAAGACACCTTTCGCCGTCAGATATCTGATCAGTCCTGTGAGCCTGCTTGACTGGCAGTGAGAAAATCCATCCTTATACCTTATTCCTTCCACTATCCGCTTGTTACCTTAGGTCGCACGGTGCAAGCATCCTTATTTATTTATATGTGTATTTATTAACTTATGGTAGGGCTAGGGCTGTTAGGGCGCTAGGGCTGTTAGGCAATAGGGTATTAACCGTTCTTCCCTTTCCAATAAATATATGTGTAGTGTGTTAGGAATATAATTAGCTCACTATACATTTTGGTCCTTCGAAACTGAACCACGCGGTCCCTCTTTTCCCTGTTAGGTGTAGAATTGACATTGGACTGACTGACACTCTAGAGAACTGCGTGCTGGTGTACTCAACAAGCATCAATTACGTAGTGATCTGGGGTACTTTAAGTGCTCATTGTTCCTGTTGGAAAGTTACTCATACGGTAGCGGATCGGTTGCTGGCCTCCCACAAGCGGGTCTCACCAGTAATTAAGAAGTCGCAAAATACCGTAAAAGAGGACGCAGGGGCAATTAGTACTGACATATTCGCTATCGAAGTAGGAAAAGTAGGGTGATAGGGAATCTAGGGACGTAGGAAAACCAAAAGAACAAAGACAACAAGAATGGAAATCTCAAACATCAATGACCTTATAAAAAGCCAAGAGGCGGACTGTGCAGAATTAAAGAGAATAAGGGATAACATCAAAAAGGATTCAACCACGAGGAAGACACAAAAATATATTGAAGACCGAAAAGCTAATATTGACAGCGTTTATCAACGAGCGCTACAGAATCACAGACTATTACAAGAACAAGAAATATTATCGAGTCATAGATACATGACATTGAATTATTTCGACACACATATAAGAAAAACGTACGACGACGCAATGGACCACTTAAGTAAATGTGAAGACAAGTTAAAAATTGCCGATATACATATACAGACATGCTCAACTAACGACAAGCAAGACAAGGGTGTCAGTTCACCCAAATTATTTATACAAAAATATCGACTTAATCAGCTGGAGATGAAAGTATCGACGGCATTGACCGCCATATCTGAAAATAAACCAGGATGGTATTTACAATCATTGTTGACAAATATTGAAAAAATTTTTCAAGAAATAGACGAAAATAATATACAGTTATTAATGGACGAAAGTACAGTCACTGACGACTATATAACACAGGACTGGTTTGGACGTGCGCAAAGAATGGCAGATGATGTAATAGAAAAACTACAAGAAAAAATGAACGACAGTAAACAACAGAACAGGGTTTCCTCAACAAAGTTACCCAGAATTACCATACCGAATTTCACTGGAAGTTTCGAGTCGTGGAATTCATTTTACGACTTATTTAAAAAGATAATTGACGACGACTGTACTATCTCCACGACAGAAAAAATGCAATACCTCAAAACTCACGTTCGAGGCGACGCGGAAAAGCTGATAAAGCATTTGACGATAAATGAGGTGAATTATAAGGCAGCGCTTACATTATTAATAAATCGCTATACGGATGAGCGAGCGATAACACAGAGATTTATTGACAGAATACTGGATCTGCAAAAAATTCAATTTCCAAATGCGAAAATGTTACGAGAAATGCATGACTGTATGAATGAAAGTTTAGAAGCATTAAAAAATCAAGGACTCGACTGTTCCTCATGGGGCCCAATATTATCTCGTATTGTAAGTCGTAAATGGGACCATGATACTAATATGAGGTATGAAGACCATCTAGAAGAGCCAAACAAGTTGCAAGATTTTTCAAAAATGATGAAGTTTTTAGAAAAGCGATTTAAAAGCTTGGAGGCAAGTAAGGTGTCAACTACCTTTAATACACGAACGCAGCATGCATCAGTCATACGAATAAATCAAGACAATAATAATACTGGTGAGGGGCAAGAAAAAAAAGGCATGTGTTGGTATTGTCACAAAGAACACAATATTAATCATTGCCTATCATTTAAGCTATTAAACGTGAATGACCGCATTAAAATAGTACGAGAAAAGCAGATGTGCTACAAATGTTTAATGCATGATACGAAAAAAGAATGTGTCAGCTTAAGATATAACAAGTGCGAAATATGTAATAAAGCGCACTCTACATTATTGCATAAGAACATGAACGAGTATGTGTCACCAAAGACTCAAGGTCAGGGTAATGAAAACAAATACGCAAAGCCAAGTTCATCGTACACTTACGTACCTAAAATACAAACAAAATATAATCAAGGTAAACAATTTTCTTCAAATGCGTATACACAACTTAATGGAAATCGAAAGACAGTACTTTTGGCTACAGCCTTAGTACAAATTACGGCAATTGACGGATCACCGCAGTTATTAAGAATTTTATGCGACCAAGGATCTGAGGCATCGATGTGTACTGAAGAAGTGGCACAGCTCTTAGGCTATCCCAAACAAAAAATAAGAGCCGAGATAAAAGGTATCGCAGACGAAAAACCTAAGATGTCGAATCATATGATTAACGTCACACTAAAGCCCAGGTTTCCAAGTACATTCAAACTAGAAACGTCATTAATAGTGTTACCACGACTAACCGGGGCATTACCTAAACAAGATTTGCGTCCGTTTGAACAAACACCACTGAATAATAAAATGATTGCTGACCCCACTTATTATAAGAAAGGGCCGATTGATATTATTTTAGGTGCGGAAAACTATAGCAAGTTAATAATACAAGGATTTGAGAAATTGGAGGACGGTATTATCGCACAAAATACTGAAATAGGCTGGATACTTTCAGGGTTCTGTAACAATGAAAGTTGCAGCGGGATGAAAGTAGTAAGTTTAATGACAAGCGCCGAAGAAAAAACGTTGTCAAGATTCTGGGAACTAGAAGAAATAACAGACGAAAAACCATTAAAAAATGACGATCAAATATGTGAGAATTTTTACGACAAAACAACACAAAGGAATCCAGACGGAACCTATACAGTTAGACTTCCAATTAAAGACAGTTCTCTAGAATATGGAAACACGCGTCAAAAGGCCGTGGCTCGACTCATACAATTAGAAAAGAAGTTGGACAAAAACAGTAATTTACGACTGCAGTATAATGAGTTTATGAATGAATACTTATCAATGAGTCATATGCGCAACGTAAATAAAGCCAATTATTACGAAGGAAAATATTATATTCCTCACCAGCCGGTAATACGAGAAGACGCTGTAACGACAAAATTACGTTGTGTATTCGATGCAAGTAGTAAAGGAAGCACGAATATGAGCCTTAACGACAATATGTATAAGGGTCCTCGCTTACAACAAGACGTGTCCACTATATTGTCACGGTGGCGCAAACATAAGTTTGCTTTTATGGCAGACATAGAAAAAATGTATCGGTTTATAAAAGTAAGTGAACATGACCTACCTTACCAAAGAATACTGTGGAGACGGTCCACACAACAAGCAATACAGGAGTATGAACTAACTACGGTTACATATGGTACGACTGCAGCGCCGTATTTAGCAATTAAAACATTACAAAAACTAGCAATGGATGAGGAGCAAAACTACCCCATTGCTAGCAAGGTCACTTTACAAGATTTTTATGTAGATGACGTATTGTCAGGAGAGAATGACCTAGAAAAGACAAAAACGCTACAGAACCAACTAATTCAGATGTTGCAAACTGGAGGTTTTAATCTGAGGAAATGGTCATGTAATAGTGCAGAGCTGTTGAAAAGTATTCCCGAGGGAAAAATAGATGACAAAATGATAAAGTTACCGTTAGACGAGACAAGAAAGTCATTGGGTGTAGTTTGGTTACCAAATCAAGATACATTCAAGTTTGAAATTGAAGTAACAGACAACGAATATCCGACAAAAAGATTTATTATGTCAGAGATAGCAAAAATATTTGACCCCCTTGGATGGCTACAACCTGTTATAATTACACTCAAACTAATAATACAAGAAATATGGACTACCAAATTAGGCTGGAACGAAAAAATCCCGGAAAAAATTTACAAAAAATGGGTCACAATTCAACAACAATTAAAATGCATTGAAAACATTACGATACCTAGATGGATTCATTACACTAAAGGAAGTTTAGAGCTATACGGATTTAGTGACGCGTCCGAAAAAGCTTTCGGTGCAGTTGTGTACAGTCGAACAAAGGAAAATGGCACTTACTATGTAAACCTACTACAAGCCAAAACAAAAGTAGCTCCGTTGAAAAATAAATCAACGTTGCCTCGATTAGAGTTATGCGCAGCCGTACTATTAACAAAATTAATAAAAAAAGTGAAGATTGCTCTTCAATGTGACATTACAAAAATATATTGCTTTACGGATTCTATGATCACCATAGGGTGGATAAAAGGAGAGCCTGACAGATGGAAAACTTTTGTTGCTAATAGAGTGTCCGAAGTTAAAAGAACACTACCTGAAGCCTCGTGGCATCACGTTAGTTCAGCAGAAAACCCAGCTGACGTCATATCCAGAGGCATAGAGCCCAGCAGTTTACAAAACTACAGTCTATGGTGGAATGGCCCAGAATGGATGCAGACAGACAAAATAAAAGAGTCTATGGTTATACCAGATCCAAGCGTCGAGGTTAAAAGCTGTTATAGCACGGTAGTGGAGATAAAAAATAAAAATGAAGTTTTAGAAAGATTTTCGAGCTTTGAAAAAATGGTTCGGATTTTATCGTACTGTTTGAGGGTTGTACCAGGAAGTAGGAAAACAGGTTTATTGACTTGTGAAGAATTAGACAAAACAAGGACACAGATTATTTTATTAGTACAGAAAGCGTCATTCAAACAAGATTATGAACATATAAAAAAAGGACAAATAGTTAAGAAAACGAGCAAACTATCGAGTTTGGACCCGTTTATAGACAAAGAAGGAATAATCAGAGTGGGGGGAAGATTACAACATTCACAATTACCATATGATCAAAAACATCCAATATTATTACCGTACGATCATCACGTGACGTCAATACTAATACACGATGCGCACGTAAAAACCTTACACAGCGGAAATCGGCTTACGCTGTCATACCTACGACAAAGGTATTGGATAATAGGCGGAAAACGTAAAGTAAAGAGTTACATTAATAAATGTGTTAAGTGTATACGATTTAAAGCGGAGACAGCCAAGCAGAAAATGGGGGCACTACCGAAACCACGGGTGACGGAATCATATCCTTTCTCGCATACAGGTTGTGATTTTGCAGGACCGATACAGGTGCGAGCTATGAAAGGTAGAGGCCATAAGTCGTATAAAGGGTATATAGCCGTGTTCATATGCCTGGCTACGAAAGCCATACACTTAGAACTAGTAGGAGACTTAACGACGGAGTCGTTTATAGCAGCGCTTAGACGTTTCATGGCCAGAAGAGGTCACGTATCTCATATGTATAGCGATAACGCAACAAACTTTGTTGGCGCTGCGAACGTGTTGTACAGAGAAATGCTGGAAATAACTCAATCACCAACATTCCATAATACTCTCACGAATATGGGCACTCAATGGCATTTTATACCACCGGCAGCCCCTCACTTCGGAGGAGTATGGGAAGCTGGAGTAAAATCCATGAAGCATCATTTAAAAAGGGTAGTAGGAGACAGTACGTTGACATATGAAGAACTATCGACATTTTTACATCAAATTGAGGCATGTTTAAATACGAGGCCGTTGTGTGTTCAGACAGATAATATTAATGACAATATAGTATTAACTCCAAGTCACTTTTTGATTGGCCGCGAAGCAGTCGGCGTTCCCGATCCGGTCTCTAATATCAATACAAACTTAACAAGTTGCTGGAGACATATTCAAAAGATAAAAAGAGATTTTTGGATGTGCTGGACTAGAGAATATTTACATCAATTACAACAACGATATAAGTGGAAAGCTAATGAAAAGAATCTTAAAATCGGTACAGTAGTACTCATTAAAGACGAAAACGTAAGTCCTAGTAAATGGCCGTTAGCAAAGGTCAAAGAAATCCATCCTGGAAGTGATGGTAGTATTAGGGTAGTTACGCTACAAAGAACCAGAGGGATGGATCAGAAGAGGGCTATACACTCCCTTATACCACTACCCATAAGTGAAAATATAGAGGCAAGTGAGGGTAAAACGCCTGCACAAAGTAACATAGCAATTATGGGAGAAAAGAGTACAAAAAGGCGAATGAAAAAAGCAGTAGGGAAACCATTCTATTCATTTTTAATGACGATGGTCATGGTTATACAACTATTAGCACAAACAGGGGCTTCATATACAATCACAAAGTTAGACCCGGGATTATACATAGAGAAAATAGGAAACTCTACGTTAGACAGAGGGACTTTTAGAATAGAAAAACATTACCAAAGAAGGGAATTAGATCAAAAGGTAGAAGATACAAAAGGGGTATTACGGCAATTTAAATCTCTTTGTAGTAAGGCGAAAACAATAGATAACGATATTCACTGTAACCAGTATTATAATCATTTACAAGAGGAGGCAGAAAAGTTTGTAAAAACAAACGAATATTTAAATGAAATAAATCAGACCAGGAAAAAAAGAGGTTTATTGGGACAAACAATGACGTATTTATTCGGTGTTAATGATGACGTTTACAGAGATATTGAGTCATTGAATAAAAACCAACAAAATCTCATTGAAGCAGCAAATCATCAGACAAAATTTATGTTAAAAACCATAGCTGCTGTAAACCAAACAGAAGTAAGAATACGAGAAAAGTTTGATAGTTATCAAACAAAATTGAATCAAATAATATCTTTCTTTAATGACAATAAAAAATGGTATCAATCGGTTGATAAAAACCACATCCAACTACATATGTTACATTCATATCAAATGGCTTATAACTACATATCTGAAATAATTTCGTACTACTCGGGAGTAATGGAAATTTATTTGTCAAAGGCAACAATATATAGTGTATTAACGCCAAAGAACGTTGCAGACATTATGAAAAATGCCAACAGCAAGTTACCATCTAATATTAACATCATACAGAATCAGTTATTGGATACGAGACTATCAGAGAACGAAACTCACATTACAGTATATGCGTTCTTCCCTATTACTGAGAAAGCTAAATATACCTTATTATATATAACTCCGATTCCAATGAAAGGCCACAATGGATTATATCAGAGTTTGGAGGTTCAACATTCAGTAGTAGGAATAGATTATAATAATGAAAGATATTTTGAACTGACCCATGAAGAATTTAAAAATTGTTTAAGTAAGGTCAATGATTACATTTGTTTTCCTGTTGCGGTGAAGAACATGCAATTAAATAAAAATTGCATTGTTGATTTTATTACTAAGAAAGAAACTAAGACAGACTGCTCTACTAAAACTTACAATGTTACAAATGAAATTATTTGGAAACAAGTACAAATGACAAACACGTGGATATATGTAACAAAACAAAATGAAATCATATCTATCGTATGTGATGGGCAAAGGGAAGAAGTTTCTATTTATGATGTAGGGATTATACATATATCAGAAAATTGTATTATAAAGACCAGTACTACTATGTTAGTTGCTAAAAGAATTGTCGCGGAAAACGTAGTAGCGTCTTACAGTAAAAAAACTGAATTTAAGTTAAACAGTAACATTACTTTATTAAATAGGTATAATAATAATATAAAGAAGGAACAAGTAGTAGATAGTTCTAAGGATATTTTTAATCACTTAGTTACCGAAGAAGAAACTTTACAAACAACTCTAGACAGGACAGTATGGAATAGCATACCTGTCCATACATACGTAGCGAGTTTGTCAACGGTAATTATATGTTGTTGTATAGTGGTAGTGATATATTGTTTAGGCCCACAGATAAGACAGAAAATAAGAAATACGGGGACAAAACGACGGGTTGAAACATCACCCAGCGACAGCCACACTGAGAGACAACAGGTCAACACACAGCCAGCACCTCGAATCCAGACGCCAGTCTACGCACAGCCAGCACCTCGAAGCCAGACGCCAGTCAACGCACGGCCAGCACATCGAAGTCAAACACGAAACTATGGAAGGCCAGCTCCTTATAAGCCCTCACCAGGACCTGCACTAGAACTTTACGAACTAAAATCAGTTCCTGAGAGTTGCCAAAATGTTTACGTGCCGTAAACATACTTTAACGGCGAACGTGCACTCTCAACCATCACGTAATTGACATACGGAAGTACGGATACGCAGTCTCAGCACATCACGGATTGATAATGAAGAAAACTACCGCATTGTCAGCAAATCAATACAGCATCTAACCATTGTCACCCACACATCTTTGTAAATAAACGAATACACACATATGTAAATAAATTAATATAAAATAGCATGTAAATTGAAATAAAGTACATTGGTAACCAGACTTCAGACGTGTTGTGATTCTGTGTACCAATCGTCACCTCTCACTGCGGCCAAGACACCTTTCGCCGTCAGATATCTGATCAGTCCTGTGAGCCTGCTTGACTGGCAGTGAGAAAATCCATCCTTATACCTTATTCCTTCCACTATCCGCTTGTTACCTTAGGTCGCACGGTGCAAGCATCCTTATTTATTTATATGTGTATTTATTAACTTATGGTAGGGCTAGGGCTGTTAGGGCGCTAGGGCTGTTAGGCAATAGGGTATTAACCGTTCTTCCCTTTCCAATAAATATATGTGTAGTGTGTTAGGAATATAATTAGCTCACTATACAGAGAACATTCTCAATTCATTGATTTAAAAAAAATGTATATTCCGCGATTATTCGAAGACGCTTGGACCGATTTGGATCATTCTTTTATTATATTCCACTGTTCTTCTGTGTGCCTGTCAATCATCATCATCATCATCATCATCAGCCTACATATCCACTGCTGGACTAAGCCTAACTTGCAACATTTAACGTTTAATTAAAAATGAAATTTGTTAACAAACATAATTATTTTACAAACATATGTTCCCCTAGCTATGGTCAGTCGTTAATGAAGATAACAACCCCTTTCACTCGCATAACGTTCCATTTTTCCAAGGGCAAAGTAAAGAGATAATTTTGTATACATACGGCTACATACGGTTGTCACAAATCAACTCCCCTCCAGACCTGAACCATATCGTCGTGGCTTAATTGCGCGAGCTTTCCGCGTAATTGGACACAATAACGATACATTACACTCCACACATGTAGTAATAAGTGTATCAGCTATTATACGCAGCACTAACAAAGAAACCAACGGCAAAATCTTATCTCGGAATTATCGACGGAAACGGGAACAGTTCGACGGAGACCCGCCAACTTGTGCTGTAACTCGGGACAGTTTGTAGCCGAGTTGAGAGTACCACTCTGGTATCTGCACAACAATAACGCCTGCCCGTACCCTCTTAGCGGGCTATTATAAAACTTGCCGTTCACGACTAGTGCACAATACGGATAATAATTTATGAACGTTTTTTGTAGTATAGATTTTGTTTTGCCATGATGTAGAAAACTAGGAAACTCAATAAAGCGTTGAAATGAAACTATTTTTACGGATCTACTCGGGTTTATTTTACAATTTTGTGGTTTCATAACAACGAGTAGTGTTCGCGTAAACTTCAGAAAACAATATGTGATTCAATAAAGCGCCATGTCATGTAGATAAACTCTGTGAGGTTTTCGTGGTGTGACTAATAAAATATTTAAAAAAAAATGCGATAGCCACTTTTTTCGCGTTAGGGTGGAGTGTGATTTTTTGATAGTTCGGGCCGGAGAGTGTCACAGGCTACTTTATACGCAGACAAAGTTGCGAGTGAAAAGTAACTAAGTATCAATAATATTTATAAAAACCACTTCGTACCGCTTTGACAGTTTCCATGACAACAAAAAAAACAATTCGTCCGCTTAAAACACCCGTATCCCATGATGGACCCCTATAGCAGCGCCACCTACCGGGTCCAATTGTAAATCTAAACCATTCTCTAATTCACTTGAACACAAAATAATATTCTGCTGTTCCATACAAAACATCAATATTCATTCGACCAAAATGTATGGAACAGCTGAATTTAAACAACGAACAACTCTTACTATTACGGGAGTCACCTCGAAGTTTTGGATGGTGATAAAAAGTCAACCTGTATATATAAAGATATGATGTTCAACCACAGAGTAAATATCAACATAATAATATAAAGCGGAAATCTTTTCAGGTAAAAACGGACCTCATCATCATCTTCATAATTATTAGTAAGCTTAGAATAGACATGTTGACAACAACAATAATTAATTCCAGAACCTACGTATAAATGAAATCACGTAACAGTAACATTAAAAAATTCCCCTTTTTTATACCCATACTACCATAACTAACCATGAATTTCTGTATTGTTTATAGTGTGTATTGTCAGTACTATAAAGGTATAAATAAATAAAGGTAAAGGCTCGCTATGACGTAAAACAGATGTTTTGAAAAGGAAATTAAATTCATAATAAAAAATAAGATTTTACGAGGAGGACTTTTATTTCGTTGTTTAAATATAAAATCAACACATGTTCATGCAAGTAAACGTATAATTCCAATATCACAAAATATCAACAATAACAAAATATCTCAGCATTAATTAATTTAATGGCCCTTCCAGCCCCAGTCTTTGTGGTCTTCGTGACCTCCCTTGCTGCCGTGCCCCTCGCCGTGGTGGTGGTGTTCGTGGTGGCCGCCTTCGTCGTGGAAGCCCTTGTGGTCGTGGTGGTGGCCGCCCTTCTCGTGGTGGCCCTTCTCACCGTGCTCATGCTCATGGTGACCTCCATGTTTGTGCCCTTTGTGGAATTCTCCTCCCTTCTTGTATCCACCTTCGTGGTGATGCCCACCGTAGCCTTCCTCAAAGCCGGACTCCCCGTGCTTATCATGGAAGTGTTTATCCTTCTTGAACTCGTCTATTTTGTGAACACCGTGATGACCTTTAGTCGCGTGGCCTTTATGGAAGTGGCCCTTTTCTTCGAAACCATGTCCCTTTTCACCTTTCTCGCCGTGGTGGGCTTCGTCATAATATCCATCGTCATGGTGGTGATGCTTCTTGTGGCCACCATGTTCCCCATAATGGCCTTTGTGCCCCTCATGGTTCGAATGTCCCTTCTTTCCGTGTTCATGCTCATGGAAGCCCTTGTATCCTTTTTCGCCGTGGCCACCATGCTCGTGGTGGTGGTCTCCGTGGTGCTCGCCACCGCCACCCTTTTCCCAATGGTCTGAAGCAGCACCAATTAAATCAGCTTCCCTTTTCTGGCGAATCTCTCTTGCATACGCCACTGCAACCAGCGCCGCCAAGCAAATCACCACAAAACCTCTCATCTTTCCAAATTCAATTGCACTGTTTGGTAATTCTTGCCAAATGATGCTTGTTACTGTTTTCTCTTAGTTTATATAGTATTGCCAATAATACAGTGATATTAATGTCAGGGTAAACACTGGCGGTCAAAGGTACGCTGACCTGAATTAGTTTTTGAGATGTCATTGAGTTGCGAATCGATTCATCTCCTTATAATTTGTTTTAAAAGAACACAATGTTCATTTGCCTTTGCTTTTCGAGCATTAAATGTTTAAATGCAAAACGCAAAAATAATGTGAATCAATTGCTTAAAGATGGTGTCAAACTCTACAGGTTTAAAAAGGTTGCATTGAGGCATTTTCTACTAAAAAAATACATGAGCAACAAGATTTTATATCATATAAAGAAAAATATAAGCGGCCATTTCAGATCTGTTGTTCTGTGTGCAGATCCCATATTAAAGTCAGTCAGTACTTTTAAAGGCAGTTTTAAAATTCTTTGTGCTTCTTTTGGGACCACGAATAGCGGTGAGATGAAGGGATGTTACTGTTTCCATCACCCGCAAAAATATAAACTGACAAACTCAACAGTAGAGGATTCTGGATGAAGTGCGATCCATCATCAGCCTCAAAAACGTACACACAGGTGATATTAATTCAACTCGCTTACCTGTCGTGATTAAAAATAACAGGATTATATAACTTTCTTTTGTAGAAAGACATTGCTTTAACTTTTGGTCGCGTATGGCTTTTACAGCATAACCGACTTTTTTGTGGATGGCGGGAAACTTAAAGGGTTCCTTAAGCCGCGCGATCGAAACATCCTCAGGGGTGACTAGAGGGGATGGCATAACGCGAGCGTGTCGACACCCCCTGCTATATTCTCCGAGGAGTTAGGAGAGCGGAACAACCCGAGGGCACCTCTAAAGGCTAGGACCTCGGTTCGGTTTGACCGGGTCGGGAGGTGGGGAAAGGCGCACAGGTACATCTCTGTTTGTAGGGGTTTCGCACTTGTGTTCTATGAGTATTGTGTCTTCAACCTTACAGACATCGATGAAATTAAGTATACTTATTCAAAACACCTATTAAAATTTATTTTATTTATTTATTTCTAGTAAGATTTACAGACAAATAATATCTATAGTTACGGTTATTAAGTAAACATATGCTATTAACAAAACTTCACAATTATAAATAAAACATATATATATTATAGTATTTAAATTAAAAACCTAGCATTTCCTAACTTGAATCCAATGGATCTCGCACCATTTGCATCCTTTTTGCTTCTATGCAGATCGACAGAGAGTGCTGTTTCATGATTGTCAACTCCTTAACGATATATAAATACTGCATTGATTATTATAAAAGTTAATTCTAAGATGTCTATCTAACAATCTGTAATTTGTGCTAAAAGCTGAGACTTGTAAAATGACAAAAACACGGACGGAGAGATAGGGCGTATTATTACGTGTGCATAAAGCTGAACCCCTATGGAGCTGACAGCGACACGCAACGTTAGGAAATCGCTAGTGTATTGCATTTTATTAAGTCTGATGTCTATATAACGAAACATGTCTTTTTAACTTTTTCCTTCATACGTCAGTTACGTTCAAACTTAACTGCAGGTTTTATCTAACATTTGGCAAAAGAAAACTCTAATGCTATAACGTTATTATTATTACTATTATTATTATCAGTCCTTTTTTTCCTTCCCCCTACCACCTATCTCTATCATGATGCTGTAACATATTTGTTATAATTACATTTTACATTATAATTAAAGTGAGTAGATTCGTAAAAAAATGTATAATTTCTACATAACACTTATTGGAAAGCCGAAAAATTAAACTACTGAGATTAAATAAAAGCAAATGAATAAATTAAAGTGCCGAAGTTTAATTAGGTTTAATTGGACTTACGACGAACGAATGTGCGTGCGACAATTAAATGGCAGTTGCAATTTAGTATCTCATGCCAACGGCCGGCCTGCCAAGTTTCAAACGTTTTGAATTTTGACAAAATAACAAAAATTAACGTTAGAACTTAGACCAAGATGGGTGTCTTCTATCTGGCAGAATTTTGTTGATCCGAATTTTATTTGGCATAACACACTTGGCAAAATTTTCTTTAAAAGAATATATTCAATTCATAAAAAATATTTAGCATAATTATTATTTGGTCAAATGTTTATATGTCCGAATTCCCAATGGCATACTTTTAAGATGGCAGATTTTCACTTGGCATAATTACATTTAGCAAAATTACATTACGCATAATTTCGTTTAGCATAACATTTATTTAGTGCGACGAGTACTTGGTATGCATACTACGATGGATGATGGTAGTTAGGTAGTAGTAGACCAAAAACGCGCGAGCCGAGCAAGCGGAGCGAGCGTGCCACGGCAGCGGCCGGCGAAGTGCTAGAAACGACGTTTTTTACATACCTTTATGACCATACCTTTTAGACATAAGTACCTACAAAAACTGACGTTTGAAATTGTTAACCCTTAGTCCGGAATCGTGGGTCCATGAATATAGACTTCGTGAGATATGATAGTTCTGCCTCTTAATAAAGGATATCAAATTTATGCATAAAGATGATTCTGAATGTAAACTTTCTGCGATATGATAGTTCTGCCTCTTATTTATTATGGATATTAAACGTATGCCTAAAGATGATTCTGACTTATCAAATTATGGGTTTTGAATGTATAATTTATGAGTGAGTGCCAAATGATTTTCTGCGAAATGAAGTTATGTTTTTCGCTGTTATGCATAATAAAATTATGACATAAAAAGTTCTGCGATGAAAGGTAGACCCGACCAAAATAACTGTAACAAATAAAAAAGAAAATATTTCGTACTTAAGCCAGTTCAGACCTATGTACGAGTATGATCAGCCTATGCTGATGATCATGATGTTAATGGTATTTTAAACATAAGTTAAAAGTTTAAACATAGCAAACGTCGAAATTACTAACTCAAAACTTTTAAGGTTCAGCGTTCCAAACATTCTATGTACTACGAGTATTATATTTTTTAATATTCAAATACCTACTTGAACGGAGTACTTCAGTTGGAATAAAATATGTAGATGCCCATTGATTCGAGTTTGCTGGGTAAGCACCCTGCAGACTATGATCGTTTTAGCAAACAAATCGTTTGTTTTTGTCTAGCAAATGTTTTTGAAACGTATTCAATTTAAACTTTTAAACCATTTCTTCACGACAATCAATGAAACGAACAAAGAAAAAAATTTATTTAAAAAAATCTGCAATAAACATACTCGTACATACGCAATAGAACCGCGTTTCATTAATCGGGCGGGATGGTTTGAAAGCCTTTCAGAAACGTTTTCAATAATATTTGTATGTAATCCTTTAGACAAATATTGTTTCGTGTATAGAATTGCATTCATATTTGGTTTAATGCTCTAAGCATTCATACGGCCTGCAACTGGGGGCTTACCATTACCTTTAGCGGCGTTATTAGAACCTTCTGTTTTTCAGTATCCCATGTTGGTTTGGGACGTGAAAATAATTTAGCAGCTGCATAACTTCCCATGCATTTCGTAAGAGCCGACAAGGGTTCCAAGATACTGGCACATCAGGCGATCGTCTAGCAATAGCAACCCATCACTGATGTTGTCTATTCCACCTCTACCTTACTTTGTTTATGCTAAATGTCACGTAACGTCTGGTCACTTATGGCGACTATAATCAAAATTTGCGATTTCGAAACTCTGCGTCTACCTCTTTTTGCGAGAAGGACGTGAAAGTATGTATGAATTTGTATGTTATTCAGTTTGTTCAAAATTCAAAATTTTTAAATCATTTATTCAGTTTAGGCTACAAGTAGCTCTTATGAATGTCACTATACCATCGGTTCGTAAGTCTACTCTGGGCGGGAGATCTTGTACTGAGAAGAACCGGCAAGAAACTCAGCAAGTGTCCAGCTCTTTTCTCTCTTACAGCGTCAAAAATAATGGAAAAATAGCAGGACACTTTCCATTACAATAAACACAAAAAATATAGAAAACAACCACAACATGTAAAAAAAGACAAAATAAAAAATATACGTTAGCAAATTTACATCAGGTGAAAGTTTCAATTTCCACAATGTCATACAGTACCACTACAGTACTATCGTAAAAGTCAAAACTTGTTTAAGAAAGTTGTTATTTTATCATTCACAATATTATGTCGAACTTGATAAAAACATTGATGTAAAGCAACTGATGAGACTTAAAGCATGGAGCATCTGCGATCTGAAAGAAAGGATTCGCAGAAGAGAAGGAAAATCGTGTTAATTAATGATGAATTATTAATGAGCTATCGAAACAATGCTTTCTCTGTCGATTTGTCCTTTTGACCGTCTTGACATTTGACCTTTTAAGCGTCTCAAAAGTTCTTTTCATATATTTAACGATCGATTAGTATACCAACTGCCTACTTTTATTATTTGAAATTGTTATTTTCACATTCATGGTGCTATGAAAGTTAACGTATCACCACAGTTACTCCTGCTTTACATAGGACCTGAACCCACGACCTTCGCAGTAGGGGCGAATACTCGTCCACCTGAGCTTTCGAAACCTGGTTTCCCTATAAAGCTCACCATAAAGTGCGAGTATTGACTATTCGATCACGTTAACGAAGATGAGATTTTGAAACAGCATTGAAGCAAAAACATTCGGTGACAAACGAAGTAAGTTGCAGTTTTGCTATTTACTATTTTCAGAATATTAGCTCTTTTAAACATAACTATAGAAAGCATTTGCTTAACACTCAGAAAGCCGAATAATGACGTAAATCGTTACTAATTGTACTTGTGTGTTTTAATTTTAATTTCGAACTTTGATCGTATTGTTATTGTTTGATATACAGCAAAGAAAGCTGATTATTGATGTTTGTGCATAATCGGACACCACCCGTTAAGGCATCCGCAGAATACCAGCGTCGTGGCACTCTGTGCCTCGGCTTAAGCTGAGTGGGGACCTATTTGGCTTTGTTGTTTTTTCTTTTTAAGTTGTTGTTGCATGTTGTATATTTAAGCCAAATAAACTTTTTTTCATTCATTTATTCATTCATTCATTCATTCAATTCAAATTCTCGTTTTCGTTAAAGTGGTCAAATGGTGAATTATACTTGCAGTGAGCACTCTGTGTCGTTGTCGTTCCAATTAACGTACTCAAAATGTTGTTTCGAAATTAATAGCATCAGTTTATTTTGTCTACAACACCTTTTAGCAATTTGGTACGCTCGGCTCGTTCAGAATCACAAAAGCCTAAATTTGTAAACATATTGACCTAGCATTCTACGCTGGTAGCATTGAGTGGGAGGCTTTTCAAAGTTGTATGAAGGAATTCAGGCAAATTAAACTGTTGATTGATTCTAACTTTCGCTATTACTTTGGAACAGTGTTAATCTCAATTTTGTTGTTCTACGGCAGGGAGTGGGATGCATAATATAGCGCTGTTTGTTTGTTTGAACTTTCTGTTCGTTAAAACGGAGCACCTTGTTTTTTTGTTCAGTCATAGTTGAATAAAAAAAACCAACAAAAAAATTAGAGTACCATTATTATTCATTTTCATCCATTCCCGGGGGCACAAGGGCGGAAACAGCAAATGTAACAGACCGAATTTTATGCGGAAGAAGCCTTATTTACCTTAAAAACCCAAAATTACCCTAAATTTTGATAACTACTCGTAGATCCTACCTAGAAGCTAGTTATTAATATTTAAGGTACTTTCCACCAGGTGCGTTCCTGTGATAATATGACACTTTTCACCTGCGTGTATACCCGCGTGTTTTTGTATTTCACAGAAAACTGTTAAGCGCGTCCTATGTAAAGTCTCTTGATAGCTCTCCCAACTATCGCTGTGCAAAATACAATGTTGTAGTGTAAATATTTACGTAGACTAGGATAAGCATAGCCTTAAGCAGTAATAATGAGTTGAGCTCTAGCCTTATTCTGTGGTTCTAGTCTAGCGCGCTCGGGTTACTATTGTGCGTGTTAAGCAACCTTTGCAATGCTATGCCCACGGATGGGTAACCAATTAAACAAACGTCTAAAGACGCTAAAGCTAAAGCTTGCACGTGCTCCGAGAGGCAAGATCTTCGTAAGATGGCTGTCGTTACCTATCCTTAAACATTATTATTACAGGTACACACATTATATTATAATTTATAAAAATCTGTCCTGTTAAACCATCCTGAAAGCTAATATCTACCCTTGTCTTAGGTACAGATCCACGTTTGTAGCTTAACAGAGATGGTGATACAACCACGATACCCGAGTATCAATCCGTTCTGACACTTCCGACCGTTCGTTCGTTCCGTCCCATCTCGTCATCCATTTAATTGGGCTATAGTGTTTGATTATAGCACGATGTCTCCTCGTGGAAGAGTTTAATCCCAGCAGTAGGATGCTTATAGGCTGATAATGAATCATCATTCTACAGAATGAGATGGGATTAGGGCCGGCGCAGTTTTCACCGGAGTCAAGGTCGCAAAGTGTCAAGGTGAGGTTGCGAAGGTGTCGCCCCGGTTTTTTCTAGCCATTTCTTGTGATCGATTTCTTGCGTCACCGTGTCCGGTCGAGCGCACATGCTGCGGCCAGACGATCGACGAAGACGGTTGTTAAAGTCAGTTGTGTCTCAGAAAAATAACAAACAGGTTGGATCTGGTCCCACATAACTAGGTTGGACGTGAGAATTGGTAAGAGTATTTCACATAACCATCTGCGTGTCCCCGGACGCAGTGGTAAGAGCAAAAGTTTTTACCAGTTTAATAAAATACTTCGGTCCCATATACGACGAGAGAATGAGGGGCGATGGACGATTTTCTCGCTAGAGGTAACAGCAAATCTCATAAAAGGTCGTTGCAAAGGCTTCCCTCAAGAGAGAGATGCTTATAACAGCAAATGTCATAATAGAAAGGTCATCAAAAGATATAGAAAATATACTTAAAATCAAAACAGTTCACCGCTGGCTGATCACACTTCAATCCAATTTTCTCTCTTCTCGCTGCTCGCTGACTAGTCGTATGTTGGACAATACCATAATTATAATAAAGGCAACTTGTGTTTCATGTAAAAACAGTGAATTACTAATTATCAATTAAGACTTATTCTCTTTCTTGAATGGTTGCGCTTTTAATTAACATACCTTGATGCTAGCAAGGGTCATTGTTACAAAATTAGTAAAAACTAAAAAAAACAAAGTTGTGATTTTATCTATCGAAGTAATCTATACTAAATTCCTGAGGATGTACGCGTTGTCGTAATTCTAATTGTAATCGTAATTCTACTATAATACGAATTCGTCCCACGCGGATCCCGTGATTCAGAGGGTGTTTTCTAATTCTTCGTAGCGCGTGTTTACTTAAACCCTGTAAGAAGCACCTGCAAAAGTTGTTTTCGAGTCTATTCAGTCAATAAATGACGTTACGCTTTTATATACTTTATAATGTAATTAGAAGTAAATACAGGCTTATTAACAAAATCAACTGGGATTATGTCGTCTGCATACTAAGACAACATAATTAACACGTTTCACGTTGTCCCTTTAGATATTTAACTTAAGGCGAAGGGTAAGGCACACTAGCGCCACCAGTTGATAATTTGACAATTACTAACGGACCGGATCTTTTTTTAAACATTGAGTACCGTCTGACAACAGGAAAGCATCCATAGTATTTATTTAATAATTGTGCACTACTTTTTGTGGCGTGGTTTATTCACAAAACGGGCTATCGCATTTATTCACAAACAATGGCCACTGTTGGTGTTAGCGAATGAATACAAAAACAAACCTAAAAGTAGTGCACAATTATTAAATAATAGATGTTTGCCTAGTGTCGGAAGGCCCGCAATGTTTGAAAAAAAATCCAGTTTAGCAGTTATCAAATTAAATCCATTAGTGGCGCTAGTGTGCCTTACCCTTCGCCTTAAAGTAAAGTTGCTAATAACAAAATGTGAAATTGTCAATTACCTAAATTATTTGCTATTTTTAAATAGTATTTAGACGCCACAACTCTCTATCCGCAATACGGACTAATCTGTCTACTGATTGAAAGCAACAAGTTTTTCTACTCAACCTCTAATTTACGATCTATCTTTAGATTCATCAGAGCTTTTATTATCTGTTTATGGAACGACTCCACACAGGCCGCATAACTCACGACGAATCGCTGAGTCGTTGTTAGTCCGACTACAAATAGCGACAGGCTAGACACGACCTCACTTATTTAAGACATACTCTTAAATAAAGATTAATCATCATCACCACAGCACAAGCTCATATTTATGTCCCCACTGCTGGGCCACGAGCACTCCTATAGATGTATAGGAAGGACGGGCCATAAACCACCACGCGGGACCAGTACCGATTGGTGGTTATTAACGGCTGCTAATGCAGCCGGGACCAACGGTTCAATGATCACCCATCCAATGACCGACCTATGTGAAAGTGGCGTATCGTTAGCAATCGCACACCAGGCGCGTTAAAAACTGCGCCGTCGAGCTCTTTGCCAAAGACTAATAACGGAGATTAACGCAAAGCACTTAGTATATGTATCATAGGCATACTTTTATCACAGTATTACTATTTTAAAACTGTGCTCTTATGACCGAGGTTTCGACTGAGTTACACCGGCTGTGGCCACCGGCTGACAGTCAGCCGTGACCACGTTTTGCGTTAATTCTCGCATAAATCTTTGTTTAAAATTATAAAGTGAAAGTTATATAGTGGAAATACTTTTAGAATACGTTCAGGAGACTTCAATTATCTTCAACTTATACTGAATTATCACGAATTCCGAAAAGTGTAAAAAACATTTCAATCACTGGGATTTCTTGCATCTGAGCCAACCAGCACCCTTGTGTAACGTGATGAGGTGCTCTTTCAATTGCCAACGTGTCTAATGCGAGTTTGTTTACGATCACTATTCGATCAAGTTTAACAGACACATGCACACACACCTAGACTTCTCTATTATATTAAATTAAATGCTGATAAACACATATACTACTAGGGTCGAATTCCTGGAGTTCTAAAATACTGTCTAGCTTAGACTCCAGTCTAAGCTAGGCAATAGCCACAAGTATTAAATATGGTTTTACAGGCTGAGCGCATTTTGAAAAAAGAAAAAAGTTTATTATTATTCTCTTTATTTATTTTCTTTCTTAAAACTAGATTTTTACAATATTTTAATATGAAAACAATAAAACATTATAAAAACCTAATCCTAGAGTATCACCAGCAGCAGGGCAGGGCCCAAGCTACCGGTGGTCAGGGCTGCAGAGTGAGGAACCTCCTGACAATACGTGCCGTGTCAAGGAGTACTGCCTTTTGACCCAAACTTTCAGCGAGAGTCTCTCTAGGTGTTGATCGAGGCTCTTGGCTAAAAGACCATTTGCCGAAACGACTATCGGTACAATAATGGTTGAATCCACATCCCACATGGCGGTAACCTCGTGAGCCAAGTCAAGGTACTTACTGAGGTTGTCCTTCTCGGCTTTCACAAGGTTCTCATCATGAGGTATGGTGATATCAACCAGTATTGCCCGGCGCTGGGATCGGTCGACCACCACGATATCAGGCTTATTGGCGACAATAGTCCTGTCCGTAATGACAGATCAAATTATCATTGTCTACTATGGTAACATTTCTTTCTAAATGGTGAATTTTGATTGTAAGGATCTCAATTATTTTATGTGAGTGTTTTCACTTACAAAAAAGTGAAAATCTAGAACTGTGAGAACTCCCATATGGCAAGAATGGCATGCGCATGTACTCTACTCGTATATAGAGTAGGTACATGCCCTTGATTAGTGCTCTTAGAGTTTTGTCGACAGCAAGAAATTTAGTTATGAGTGCACCGCGCCGCTTTTGCTACAGCATACTAAGTAAGACTATGCTCATGCAACATAATATATACAATATAAGTACAGGCTGTTCGGCGCATGGTTGGACAAACCAAAACAGCGAAGTGGTGGGGTCATAAGTATATGACAGTACAGTACAGTACATAGTAACCCATAGATATCCACAAAACGACAAGAAAACAGAATGAAAAGGCTTTGGACAGTTTTCTTACCGTTTTGTGGATATCTATGGCTTTAAGTGGTAAATTCTGGTGTTTTTTGAACTTTTCAATAAAATTCATTTAAAAAAAAAGTCGTGGACAAATGTCAAACTTTTTGGGCGTGAGTACATAGTGTATGACCCCACCACTTCCCTGTTTTCGTTTGTCCAACCATGCGCCGAACACCTGAATATTATGTTGCATTATTTAATTACTTGGCAAAAGCTTCGATGGCCGAGTAGCAAATTGCTTGGACTGATATCCGAAGATTCCCCCGGTTCCATTCCCAGGTCTAAAGTGTGTTTTGGATTTTTCGATGGTTTAGGATCACCAACCCGCATTTGGCAAACGTGGTGAACAAGCCATTGCCCTTCAATTGTAGTGATGACTAGACTTCAATGATGGAGGCGTTTGCCCAGCAGTGGGAGCAAAATTTTTGGTATTATATCCATCAAGATTCAGAATATCCAGTCCCATCAACAAACACTAGACTACAAAGTTCAACAACCCCTTATTAAATTGCATCAACCATATAATTGATCTGTAAAGGAGTAATTATTACTGTAGTAGATGCGTTCACAATAGGCATCTCGATAACTGCGTTTATGAGCGAGCTCGTCAGTAAAACCTTATTTCCATATAATTCGACTGTGTCTCTGTCATTGGTTTAGTTCCGCTAAATGAGGATCAGAACTGAGAACAGTGACGTCACAGTTAAGCGAATCACTACCGCGGTCGCACCCAGCGCTCGCTATTCAACTCGCGACGTAGCGGATAGCTGGATTAACATAATAGAATATACACAAATGTCACATACCTTATTATGTTTTCTATTTCAAAAGTTTATTGCTGTTTATTGCACAATACAGACATTCGTTAAATATACATTTATACACAGGTACGTAAAAGGACGTATGTAAAGTAAAAAAAATTGTGGTGTAAAAAAATTTAGGGAGGTACTTACTGACTGTTATGTATGATTTACTCATTTGTATATTTCAGCATCAGCTTTGTTTGTAAGTTAAAACAGCAAAAAGTTATAAATAAAAGATTTAGCCTATTTGTACAACTCAACCATTCTAAGCGTTCGTTATCCTAAATATACGCGTATAGATAGATACAAGCAAGAAAGTAGTCGGCACGTTCCCTACTGCCACGTAGCTTTGTCTATTTAGTTAGTTGAAATCACACTGCCAAAACTAATTACAGAGTAATCTGCGTAATCCAATCATGTAGCAGTGGTTGGGCATGTTGCTATTGTGCGTTAAAGTCTATATCGAAATTCTTGCCGTAATAATGTAGGTATCTACATTGTTTGTCAGAATAAAGAATAGTAAAAAATATGCAGAACTATGTTTCATATATTTTCTACATGTATGAAGTTGTCATCATGTATTATATTAATAACATACAAGAAAAAAATGGATGAACTTTAAAACAGCCAGCTAACGTTTAGCTAAATTTACATTGCAAAATGAATTCTTTATTTCAGTCACTGATCCTATATAAAATTATTAATGAATAAAATTGTTATCAAGTTGATGTCATGTCATCTTTGGTTCTACTCAAAATTGGATAGAAGTCATTGACCTTGCACTGAGCCTCTGAGCAGGCATTGCAGACACTCTAAAGCTGATGTTACATTGTACACTCTCCGCTTAAGTTTGCTGGAAGACTGTCAGTACATACACACAATTCAGATATATTTCGCTAATTTCACTGAAGAAAATATAAATCTTAGAGTAATTATGTTAATTTACATAGCATGAACTCCCCTTTGAATTTTAGATTTTCAAATCATCATTGTCGGCAAGTAAAATTAAGTCTCAAGTAAATTATAGCTTGAGGAGCTTAATGGCGCAGCGGTTTGCGCTTAAGGTAAATAGATAGATAAAACTCTTTGTCGCCAGGCAACGACATTTTTTATATAACGGAGTGGGCAAAGGCGGTCTAGAAAGCAAAATAATAAATTAAAAGGGTTGCCATTTTGTAAGTTAAACATCCTTGCCAATCTCCAACCAAATAAAAATATCACGAGCTCCTCCGTGCGTTGCAAGGCACATTGAACCGGTTGTTACTCGTATTAGCTGGCAGTCTTTAGATCCAAAAATCTGTATTGGGCTTGTGTGGTAGGTTATGGCATGATCTACATTATGTCGGATGAAATCCAGGTAAACACTTCTTTTAAAAGACAATTTTGGTGTAAGCTTCATAATTTTATCTTAGTTATTTATTACCGTCTGGAACACTCCACCCCAACCATTGTACGTGCGATTCATATTTTACAATTCACGTATATTGTAGTTGAATAATTTGAAAGTCATTTACAGTTAAAGCCATACGAAAGTCGTACCTACAAATTGAAGTTAAGGTGTAACTTTAACAATTTGTAAATGTCTGGCGTACCTACTGCTTAAATCATTTGTAAATGTCACTGGGATAATACCAATTATTTGTTTTTTTCGTCTCTTGGCTCCGATTCTTTGGTAAGTACCTATACAGTGTGTTTGATAATACATATATAATTTGAAAAAAAAGACAGTGTTTTTTCAAATTGTAATTTGTTCGCAACAATATTTGCGTTAAATTATATGTAAATAGTAATAAATATAGCTTGCCTAGTTCTTAACTGATCTTTCAATACCTATTTGTAAAAATATTAAGATCAGATGTTGATGACGTAGTTGTCGACATTGAATAGGGCTCCTTTTGGCTTACAGAGTAAGAGTTGATAGTGTTGATTAACACTTTGTCTTTTTAAATTGTAATTTGTTCGCAACAATATTTGCGTTAAATTATATGTAAATATCATAATTATATAATCCCGAATATGGCAGATAGGGTACTTATTATAGTGCGTTCTTAGTTATATATAATTTTACGCATATTTTGTTGCGACCAAATTATAATTTGAAAAAAGTGTGACTAAAATCCAACGAATTTAAAAACAAATGTAATAAAATCAATTCGAGTTTTTGTACGGTTTTCGGTTTTCCAGTTTTCCGTAGATTTACTTTTGTAAATAATTTGTAGATTTTACTTTTGTACTACGTAAACATTATTTTGCATATTATGGCGGCGTTCTTTTTACTTAGTTACATGGCCACGTTTCGAGATTATACACCTGTTACTAAACATCTGTATAACCTACATTCATATAAAACTGGTGAAATAGTGTTTTTTATAGCTGTATTTTTTACGTTAACGATTTTTTATACTATATTAAGGTTGGCATTGACTCTGCTCTGCCTTATGTTAAGCAGAAGCAGAGAGATTACAGTGATGATCGGACTTAAATAATAATAACAGTCAATGATACGAACGAGTGTAGGTAATAAAATCAGGAAATCTAAATCTGGTTTTAATAACTGGCGAGTTCAATTATCTGTGACACAGCCAATCAAACCCTCTCTCCGTATCGGGACGAGGCTTTGCGCCGTCTATTTAGTTAGCAGTAATCGCGCAGCTGAAACTAATTACAGAGTAGTCTCACTAATCCGACTCTATGGCACGCGCGATCCTTGTAATCCCGATTCGCGAAGTAGTAGCAACAGGCTACTAGATTTATTTACTTTTTTACGATACAATAACGTGGCCAGGATTTCGCAAAACAAGCTGTGCAAGAATTTATGTTGCCTACTACTTATTTCCAAAAATTATAACGCAACAAAGAGAAACCTTTTCTGAAATACCTTCAGAAATCAAAAATGCGATCATTCATGGTACAAACAGACCACAGCTTTTCCTCGTAGCTTTATTTAATCCTATCCGTCTTATTTTACACATTATGTATATAGGTACTTGAGTGGGAAGGTATATAATGGTTTCCGTCGCTCAAGTTTGAATACGTTCAAGCCAACATTTATTTCCCGGCTACGTTAGTAGTAAAGGGAGTATTGTGATCGTAAAAAGAAACGAGGTTTTGCTGAAAATCGTTATATATTTATCGGGGAAATACCCAGCAAAAAGTTGGCATCACATATACTTTATAAATAATGAGGAAAATATTGAAATTACAAATGTACTTTATGAACTACTGTGCGTAAATATAATTTTACGAACACAATAGTTTCAGCGGCCTTTTATTTCGTTCTGAACAAGTATTGTATGTACAACAAGATTATTGTAGTTTATTGGATTGGTGTACCCAGTATTTTGGCACGGCTGCATGTATTGTGGTCATCGGTGGACTGTGCCGTAAAGTAATTAAGTGTATTGTGTATTGACATGAATACTCATGCCCATACGGTTATTCAGATTTAATTTTACACCGAAGCAATTAAACAAATTAGCGGAAATCTATGACCAGGGAATGGGGCTTGTTGACGAACGTGTCGCCGCGACATCCATTAATTTAAAATAAATGGATGTTCATAATTGGCAAAGAAACTCGATAGCGGAGAGGCCTTTTATCCGAACGAATATTCCCAGCGGACATTGGAATCTGGTCGCTTTAATCGGAAATGTTCGCAAGGGGAGGCTATGTCGTTCTTAGTCCAGTTATTTTTATGCAAGAAAATTCTGATTGAAAACGTAACGTTTGAAAAAAAATTGCGATAATGTTTATGAAAATATAGATTTATACGGATTTATACCTATAGATCGAACGCGATTTAATCGAAATACATTCAATGTCCATATTGCTCAAACGTGTGGTCGGGCTTATAAATCCATAGGTTTCGTGATGCGACAAACTGCTCGCTTTCATGACAGAGCCACCATTCTAACTCATAAAGAGTTAGAATACGAGAATACGTAAAAAGTCAATTAGAGTATAATTCGTTAATTTGGGATGTTGCGAGTTTGCGCGTCATATTTACAAAAACATGTTTGGATATTACCCATATCTATATCGTCCCTTTTCATAGCCGGCATGGTGGGTATTAACACTTTGGAGCTCAGGCGAAAATGTGCTCTTCTTTTACATTATTTCCAACTCTTCAATAATAAGATAGATAATCCTTGAAGCCTTGTCAAAGTGTTCGTTTTTCGTGCCGAATAAGTTGGCGCGGCTGCGCACGCGGCGTCTATTGGCGGCCCCGTTCACGCAAACGGCAAAATATGCACCCACTGCCCAAGCTTTGGGTCTATTCAACGCTTTGATCGCTCAGCAACCTTGCGGCACTTGGCTTTCGCCAGCCAGCCACAGGTAGATAGGGGTTCGAAAAGAAACGGTTATTTGTATGTACAACCGTTTCTTTTCGAACCCCTATCTACATTGTTATCATATTGTTACATAACAAAACAACCGTTTATTTTAAAGCCTAATATTCTTATGGCCGCCTCACGTCTTGTTGAGAGATAGGTTAGGGGGGAACACTGGCCTGAACCGACGTCGTTCTGGGGTGCTGCTGCTCCTCAGGGTCCTTGCAGGTCGAACAGGTTCTGCGCTTCCTCTGGTAGCTTGAGGGTACGCTTGATGGTAGGTAGGTAGGATGTTAATATTTTTTGTGTACCTATTCATATATTTCTAAATAGTGTTGCAAGTTTTTAAGAAATTAAGTAGTTATCTATCTACACAAAATGTAATTGGCCTACTGCACGTTTTGGTGTAACTGTAAGTGTAATGGACAATTCAAATTTAAATAAATAAATAAATGTTAAAATGAAATATATTTATTGATTGCACCTTAGTATACAGTTCAGTTTGAAAGCAAAAGTGTTGAAAAAATTCTGTAAAGTGGCTCTGCCACGATAGCATAGTTGGAAGTGCACCTGACCTAGCATGTCATGGGATGCGGGTTCGCATCCCGCTCGTGGAATATGTTCAACACTATGATTTTTTTCAAATTGTAATTTGTTCGTAACAATATTTGCGTAAAATCATATGTAAATAATCAAAAATTCAGTTCAGTATCAATATCAATAATCAAAGCGATTTTTTAAAATACTTCATTATTATCACCTACAGCTGAGTACAAGCCTTCTTTCGCTTTTGTTTTGAGCTTGAGTATCTGGGATATTAGTTGTCCTCGCGACCCTTTTTATATATCCCACTCCATGGAGCAGTAACGGACGACCAGGGTATCTTCGGCCTGTTCTTGGCAACCATTCGGGCAAGGCTATGCTCTAATATAAATATAAAAGAAATAAAAGGTCTTGACTAAATGAATTAAAAAGAATGAGAAGTACGTATGTAATAATATTAAAAACTGTAATGAAAATAAAAAACTGAGTAAAAAAAATTGTATATTGAAAATAAAGATTTAAGAAAAATTATATAGACAATGTTCTAAAAGCTAAAAAATAAGTCGGTAGGTGAATTTAATACTTATAAAATACAGTGAAAAAATGAAACGCCTACCCGACACAGCCAGGAATCGAACCAGTGTTTAATTTTTTTGTCTGATCAATGCCCTAGGTTTATGAGGAGAGTGGTGTGATGACTGGTACCTAGGACCTACAGACTTATTTTTTCGCTTTTAGTACAATGTCTACGTAATTTTTAAAAAATCTTTGTTTTCAATAAAACCGTTTATCTTTATTTTTTTAAATTAATTTTTAATATGTAAATATAAACCAGTTTTGACATTGAATGCCTAACTTATTTCACACAATATAAAAGGTGAAACAAAATAGATATTAAGTTTAATATCTATTTTACTATCGCAAAGTGTCAAAAAATATTGATAAATGAGTTCACAAACCCAGTCGTTGTTTTAAAAGCTCCAATATTCCAGTTACCAGTACAGAAGCTTAAAGCTGTAGTGTGGGCCATAAACGGGCGGCGACAGGCAAAACAATCCCCGCTTGGTCGTCAAGCGGTATCGTAAAAGACCATTGGCGCCCGTTACTTATGTGCCATGTTACTTGTTGCAACCTTCCTTATAAAGTATCTAAAAGTCCCTAAATTTGAAATAATGCTTACATTCGAACAAAACTACATTCAAACTAAACTACTTAACCTTAAACAAACACATGCACAACATGTATTCTGATTAGAAAGATACTAACAAACAAAATACACACGGAACTATCTTTTTCAAAACGCACTTCTAAACATCAATTAAGAAACGCAAATAAAATTAGTTTAATAACTTCAAGAATTAACCACGGTAAATATAACATAATGTTTGAAGGAGCACAAATGTACAATAATCTACCAAACGACATTAAGGAATGCAACTCATTTGGTCTTTTTAGTTTCTTAATGTTATGTAAATACAGTGTGATGTGCTGGACGATATTATAATTACTTAAGTATGTTTGATTTTTTTTTGTTTGAAATTTCAAACATTTTATGTAAATAACATAGCTCATTATAAGTGAACTCTGTTCTTTATGAGTAATAAAGTTGATTGAAGTTTGTAATAAAGTTCTTTAAACCGATAATGCTTACATTCTAACGTAACCGCCTCTGCGATCTAACGGTAGACACTAGTTTCAACGCCGAAGGTCTCGGCTTCGACTTTTCCGGGTACATAATTGTACTCGGCTTGGTGTGTGGTAAGGCTTGGTTTAAGTCCACCTGGCTAGCTACCATCAACTTATTTCATACTCACGCCATAATAACAATATAATTACCTACTTAGTAACATTGTTGTGTTATAGGTAATAAGAGTTATGATACAGTTATTTACTAAGAGGTTTCTTCAGCTTCACCCTTGCCACTAGCCATCAATAAAGATGTAGGGCAAACACTTCTCCCTTGGGGAATTAAATATTTAAGTGTTTTATCCTACAGTAGGAGACAGCATGTTAATGAAAGTGTGGATTTAATTTGTTTGTATAATTAAGTTAATTACCTGAAGACCAAGGACTGGCCGTACGAGTTAATAAAGCGATCTAAGCTAGAATACAATCATGTGGACGCGTGTGGTGTTAAGTTATTCATACACATTTGGTTAGCCTCTGACATATGCCAGCCGCGACGCTCGGGCGCTCACTAAGGACTGCCACGGACCATTGGTTGGGTAAAACTCACAAAATTCTCGGAATGTTCCGTCCGAAAGTAAGATATGTACATATATTAATCATGTTTCTTGATAAATATATGTACATATCTATGTATGTATATGAAAAGAAAGTACATGTACGTTACTCATGTGCGTGGAAACTCTGTTTTTGGCTTCTGAAATCGTTTATTTTTTCTTAGCAAAGTTATGCGTTATTTCAAGGGAAACGTATGGCGTTCATTTCAATTGATGGAAAGTGACTATAAAGACGATAATGAAACGTATATTACCAAAAATTCTCAACAACTGACCAATTTACTATCTCACATCTAACTTTCGGAACATAGCAACGTTACTTAGGTACAATGTTTTTATGGCCATAGAGTTTCATTTGGTTAATTACGTCTTAACTTGACGACCTCCTTGGTCGAGTGGCTTGCACACCGGTTTTCATAGTGTCGCTATCTCTGAGGTCCCGGGTTCGATCCCCGGTCGGATCAATTTAGAAATACCTGTTTTTCTAAATTGTTTCGGGTCTGGGTGTTTCCTATGTATAATAAGTATGTATTTAAGTATATTAAGTATGTTTATCCGTTGTCTAGTTAACCTTATAACGAGTTTCTTAAGGAAGCTTTTCTTGGGGCTAGATAATTGGTGTGAGTGTGGGAAACATTTATTTATTTATGTAACTTCCCGATAAAAAAATGTTAGGCAGGTATTGATTTCGTATTATTTGCTAAGAACAGTCAGCATCTTTATCGAAGTAATACGAGTACTTATAATACGTCAAAACAATAAAAAACATTTTAATAAAAAAAAAAACTTTTAACAATTAATTTTATGAACGTTAAAACTACGTAATGGCATCGCCGAACCTTCAGTGGAAAACTGGAGACAGTGTACCAAGAAGAAGCCGCAAGAAAATATTAGTTGTGCAATCATGGCTGCAGCCGATTCAGCATTTGCTGGCGACTATTACATTGCCAGTGCACTTAATTAGTACTGCGCCCGTGTCCAATTGACGATAACGGAATTACACATTGCGAGATGCTGGCGTTAGGTCATGGCCGAATGCTGCATAATTCTCTATACACTATCATCACAATCAGTCGGGTAAACGCGCTAGGTCTGTGATTGCTGAGGCTATATAAATTTCGCAAAGGCCGGTTGCCGCCGGTCACGTGAAGGGTGACCACAATTTTTAACTCGAGCTCCTTCCTGCTTCGAACGGCACTTAAAGCTGGTTCCAGCTGCATTAGCTCTCGTTTATAACCACCAATCCCCACGGGCTCGCGTGGTGGCCCGATTTAAAAGATATTAATTTACTCGTAATTAATTAATTGCAATATTTAATTTATGATTAATCTCTTAATTGTATTGCCATAAATAATTTGTTATTTACATTAAATAAATAATAACTGCACCAACATTTGCATTAACATTTGTGTAAACAAGCAAACCATCACCAGCAAAGCAAACATCATCAGATCCAGCTAAGTAAGGATGTTTAATATCTCCACCATATATGTATACCATGTTTTATGCAAATAAATATTCTTATTCTTATTCTCTTTGGTATTTCTATCCTTGGGGTAAAGCATGCCCCAGCAGTGGGGATATAAAATAAGCTGCTGTTGATGATGGCTCACAATCAGTCTAATAAACTGCTGCTCCCACTGATAGGTTAAGTGTTCTCGCATGAGGGAATTGGGCCTTAAGCCGTCACGTTTGGTGGGTGTTGACGGCAGTGATCTTAAGATAACGTTCCTCTTTAAACACGGAATTTTCTCCTAAAAGAGCATCTATCAAAAGTATCGAAAAACATGTTTCTGGCAGTTTTTTGTCACGCTTCACGTTTAAATTTACCTTCACTTTGGAAGGTAAACACCAATATTGCTATCTAAAATTGAATTGCATTCTAAAATGTGACTACTACCTAATAACTTATTATGGATAGTCGCAATAAATCTGAGTTTACAGCCTTTTTAAGGAATATTTGAATAATTATTGGCGAGATTATGTTTTGTTTGTCTGTATTACGTAGTGAGTAGAATACACACAAAGTTGATGGAGTTGTTGTTGACGAAAGTCATACAGTAAGTTTTTTCTGAAATATCAGGTTTAATGTGGATTCAGAACTAACATAAGTTTAGCTATATGTAATTTCGTTGAAGCGTAGTCGACGCTTAAAAAGCTCGAATGTAATTATGATAGGAAACAATTTAACATATTATAGAAGAACTGACTGAAGGAAAGTGGAATCATCATCATCATCATCATCATCATCATCATCATCATCATCATCATCATCATCATCATCATCATCATCATCATCATCATCATCATCATCATCATCATCATCATCATCATCATCATCATCATCATCATCATCATCATCATCATCATCATCATCATCATCATCATCATCATCATCATCATCATCATCATCATCATCATCATCATCATCATCATCATCATCATCTATACTAGTCCACTGCTGGTCATAGGCCATAAAGAACATAACTTAGCAGGGAAAAAATAGAGATCATAGTTTCAAATGTCATAATATTGTCATAAAACTCGTGCGTAAAAACAAAAAAATAATCTTTTTGAATTGAAAACTTCTTTAGCGGCGTTGTGTACTTTTTTTGGAATGGGTAAAAAATGTTAAACTCGCGTCAGGACACGTGACCTGATCGAAAATTCGTAAGACGGATGGAGAGTAGACAGCTGGCGCGGCGTAATATAAATTTTTAATATAACTTAATATAACTTTTTAATGTAATATAAATTGTCATGTTTGTGTACGATAGCCCAATAAATAATTATTGTATACTACCACATAAATGAGAGTACTTTTATACTGATAATTAAAGCAATTCGTGCAAAATTATTCCCTAACCATTCCAAAATATCAAAAATGCACAACGTTAATATTCAAGTTTTCACATCTGCCGGCACTCCCAGAGTGCAACCCGTCGTTTTTTTTTTGTTTTTACGCACGACACTTCTTACGGTCCTGCGGGGATGGATGAGGATAGCCTCGTCCATCCCCTGCTCGCCACCCAGACTAGGTCGTCCGACCACCGAACTGGAGGTCTGCCTAACGATCGCCGAGCATCTCTTGGCCACCACTCTGTTACCGACCGGGTCCATCTGCTGTTTTTGTTATATTATGTCATATATTTTATATTGTATTATTTAGTCTGAACTGTAGACCGGGGGAATAAGAAATCCCTCAGTTGTTTTATAGTCTAGTGTTTTAAGATATTTCGAGACAGTTACCTTACAGACAGATTTTGGGAGCGGATAAATGATTAGTGCCCGGTTTAATTTGTTGTACAAGTAACACAGCCAGGAAAACACAAAAACAGAAACCAATAAAGACCAACTCCTAAATGCTTGTCATTTAAAAAAAATCTAAGGCTTTATTGCATGGATCTACAAAAATACATTTGTAATTATAAAACTGATGATATTTAAATATTATATATATTATTAGTAGTAGGTAAACCATTTAACGTTGTAATTTATCTTTAATTTAATTAGCTTAGTTCAGCTATTTCGCTTATGTTATTGTAAATTTTAAATTGTGTAAGCGTCCGTTGAATCAAATTAATTGCCGGCAAATAAATTGAATAGAATCGCTTATTTATTCTCAAGAATGAAACTAGTGAGTTCCTACTTTCATTCTAAATGCGAGCTAAATTGTTCGTCTTAAAGACTTGGCGATTTGGGAGTAAAGTCCTTCACTGGATGAAGTGCTTGCTTAGGATTTGCTTTAGCAAAAGGCACTTTCTACAGAGTTTTAAAGTAAAACATTCGCAACCTTTTTTCTATTAACGAAAATGTTTTCTGATTTTTTTTTAATGACACATGTATTGTAATAAAACTCTTCACACGATTGTGACTATGTTTATTCCGAATATTATTTTACCATAACTAAAAGGTTTTTAAAGGATTACGGTTTTGGTCAAATATATTTTTCAAAAAGCTTTTGTCAATATTTTTTTAAATAATGCAAATGGAGCTGTTAGTTTCTCTGTACTTCATAGATTCACACCACGACTGGTTTGCCCCACGGTGTGAATCGCAGAAGGACGCTTTTTGAATTGGCTGTTTTGAACCACGGCTCATACCATGGTATGAATCAGTGAATGTCTTTGTAGTACTGTGATTTGCACCATGGTGCATGGTAGTCCAACCAAAATTCTCGGGGTTTTTTGGTATCGTAGACTGGTGCAAACATTTAAGTAAAAGTACGATTTGCTTTTCAAACAGTATTGGAGGAAAGAAAAACAAATTCTTTAACACCATTTGCTATTGATTATAGCAATCAATAAGCTATTGAGACTTCTTTATGCGAGCTTGCCATTCGTTTGCCCTTCAAATTAATGAAATGCGATTCATCTTGAATCTGAGCCCTATAACCTACTCAGTTGGCTTTTAAAACATGTAGACGATTAAGGATGTTGTTGCAGTCGTAGATATGGCATCGACTTCAGCAGTCTATTGATGTTGACAAGAGTATGAGATTGATAACAATTCTATCTTCTATCTAAGTTGAATTAGTTTTTGGTACCTGATATCATATCACCAAATAACAC
Source organism: Eudonia mercurella (assembly GCA_963082485.1). Classification (NCBI taxonomy): domain Eukaryota; kingdom Metazoa; phylum Arthropoda; class Insecta; order Lepidoptera; family Crambidae; genus Eudonia; species Eudonia mercurella. The sequence continues at coordinate 7,896,874 of OY720032.1, forward strand.
TAAGGAGTACTATCTTTAGTCTTGTGTTTAAAAGTATCGGCGTGCCTGTTATGTATCATAATCCTAAAAGCGTTATATTTCAGACTACATGCAGCGCCATCTCTGTTTACAAATAGGAACTAATACTTCAACAAAATAATACTTAAAATACCATACAATCATATACTGTCTAATAATGGATGATGAAATACAAGAAAGCGCGAAGAGAATATTTCAAAGAGAAACCCGACTTTTTTAATTAAGTTTGGTAAGTAGAGTAGGTATTTTGCTACAAAACTTCGTCGTTTGTTTGTGAAAATATTTTTTTTCTTCTTCTTCACATTAACGAAATTTTGAATCAATTAGCTGTGAAATATTCTCAAACTAGGTATTGTGATAAAAGATTAAAGTGCGCGTGCGTTTGAGACAATATTCAAAGCTGTTATTTTATTTAACAATGTTGAAGGTAAGTAATTATTATGTTAAAACTAGGAGTAAGTGATAGTCACCTTATCACCAGTCACCATTTCATTCGTTTGTTTTTAAATAATTAAATACCATGTAATTTTGTTCTACTCTTTCATTAGTAAGACACGTACTGTAGGCACTCTTACTACTAACATATATATTAGCAGTAAGAGTGCCTACAGTACAATAAAAAAAAAGGTACAAGAAAAAAATATATATGTTTTAAATTAGCTGCTAAACTTATTTAATCATACCACATACACATGAGTATTTACTAATACTTATACCTACTCATGTGCCACAGATACGTGTCAGTAGGCTAATACCAACCTTTTTAATGTACTCGTATTTTCTATTTTCACTTGTAAGTACTATTTTGATATATTGTAAACTTAGAACATTGTAAATGTTCTAAATCAAAAATGTAATTAAAACGACAACGTAATTAACAAATGGTACTAGCATTATTACAACCATTCTTTATAATAATCATAAGCTATTATTACCCACCTGTCTTTATAAAATAAACGCATTCCTGTGACAGAATCAGTAATACTAACTATATTCTACTATATTCTATTATTTTCTATACTGTAATCAGCGTTACCTAGTTCTGTTCAGTTACGAGTTCCTCCTGTTCTCATTCTTCTACTTCGCCTTCTCCATGTTCAATATCTCCTGTTAAATCTTTAAAATGAAAGTTCTATGAAATTGAAATAGCTAAACTTTAGACATGTTTCATACTTTGTAAGTATGTAGATGGTTTGTTTTATTATTGACATTAGTCAATAAAACTACATAAAACCATGGACTTATATATGGTTGGTTTTATGTAGTATGTTGGTTTATGTTGGAGTGATCGCGTTTGAAATATTTGTCATTCACTAGCGTTGACGCGCATTTAGAAATACAAAGGGTTCACTCAGTAAATGTCCGGTCGTATGAAGTATTTAATAACATGGTTAGTTTAATTTTTTATTTGAATATAACTACAGATTTTTGCAATATCGTAAGTGCAACTAATTGCATAAAGTAAGAAGCTATGTAAGTAGGAATGCCGGTTGCATCAAAATTACTCTATCGCATGATATTGTAACAATACAATGAATGTCAAATGATCGACGACAGGTGTATCAAAGTCTTAAAGAACGAAGCAGAAGATATTAATGGTGGAACATCTGGTCTGCTTAGCTAAGTATACTTTTAACTCATAATATATTTATTATTATGATTGATTGAAACAAAATTGGTAACAACACTTTAATAGCTGGTGAACGTTTGAGGATGATGATGACGATGTTGTCTCAGGGTCACTACCACTGTGTCTGTAGTGCCGTACATGATAATCCATTTCATACATCAACTTTTCTGAACTATTTCCTTGCGTACGATTGATGGAAGCTTTAACGTATTCAATGGCGCCACAATCGGCTGGCAATCGAGACCTCAAGAAATTCCGGATGCGAGTTGGGCGGCCGCCGCGCGCCGCCGGAACCCATTAATGAAATTGGAATTGTCGCTGGCCCCCGAGCTCCTTGTTCTCCCCAATTGATTTTCATAGACAAGAATTGTCATTCCGTTGGAGAGGCGGAATCCTCGGGGTCGCCAATTGTCGTGATATGAAAAGCAGGTGGATCGACCTTTCGTGACTAGAATACTAAACGTCTTGTTATCATCTCATTGTAGCCGCCGACGAACGTTAAAATATCTTTCTGACTCCTTCCTCCCTCCCTTTGACGTGCTTTTCTGAATTCAGTTTCATTTCGGATTTTAATTTACTTTGCACTCCCCAGGGTGCAGATGCTGCATTGGCAGCGGTGGCGTAGAATGCAAATGGTGGCCTACATTCCGCAAGATTTTGGACTTGCTTATTCCAGCTGACCACAAAAGTGTTTCGGATATATTTCATGGTGGCATTTCGAATGGAATCGTAGTGTTTGGTTCAGGAATTGTAAGTTTAAAATACCAAATTAATGTTATTCTTATAAATATAATTTTGATTAAAACTCTTACGTGGGTAAACAAATCTCACATTTAAATAATATAAATTATTTAAACAAAGTAAAACTGTAATTGGCTGTATTATTTAGAATTAAGTCTATTTATGTTATAAAAGAGCTTTGGTTTTTGTTAAATAAATAAAATAAAAAAAATAAAAAAAATAATACAATATTGTATACGTATTTCATTACTATATATTAATCGTCACAAATGATAAAACGGTCTTTCTATATATATTTAATAAATAAGGAGTTTACTGCCGGTCTATTCGCTGATAGACGCTGAATAGTTTATATAGCTTGTTTTAAGAATCTTATGAGCAGATCATTCTAACTTTCTGTTCTGTGGGCAGTAGAGTCTATTGCTTTGTTTTTATATATATAAGAGTCTATCAAAATCAAGCTACTATACATAGTTTTAAAGTTTCAATTATTACCAACCCATGGATCCAATGGTCTGCAATAAATGATTTTATTATTATTATAATACACAGGATTGCCAGACCCCGCAATTGACATTTATCATTGGAATTTAGACCACTTTTGCCCTGCTATATTTTATCTGTGGCCGCTGTGAATTTTCCACACCATTACCACAATGACCGTACGATCAATCAATCCTTTATTAAATCATTTAGATTTTAATATACTGTACCTATGTACCTAAAATGTGTTACATCATCAGGAAAGTATCTGGAATAAAGTTATTTTCTCAGATACTATTCTTATGTGGAGTGTCGATTGGAGTGACTTTAAATTTCACGTACAAGACAATGCACTTTAAAAGTTTACTAGGACAGTGTCCTAAGCTGATACAAGTGTATGAATATTTTAAAATGAAATCTAATCGGGAAAGCTCCTATTTAGAATGTTTTATGTAGTTTGTAAACCTAAGATAAAATCTTTAACGAAAATACCGTTTTCAGTCAGCGTTTGCCAAAAATCAACTCAAACCATCATCATTATCATCATCATCATCATCTTCATCATCAGCTTATAAACTTTCCACAGCTGGGCTCAGGTCTTAAATCTGATCAATGACACATAAGGAGATTGGGCCATTTCCATTGGATATCCCGGTTAATGTATGTCTATGTATGTATTGACAATAACTGGGACCATCGGCTTAACGCGTTCCGAAGCACAGAGGAGCTCTTGATATTTTAACTTGGTCACCCATCTGGAGGCCTAGTATTGTGCTAGTTGCTTAACTTGTAAGATCGAAAACCGTATTGCAGCTGCTACGCCGTCGAGCTCATTTATCGCACTGCATGTACTTGTGCGGCGAGCCCTGATTCGCATATCGCGGTCCAATCACCACCCGTGCATTTCTCAGTCCGCTGATTCGGAATGCACATATAATTGATTTCTGTACTGCCGTTGGCACGTTCACCAACTCGGTTTTCTGATGAAAAATTTGATGTAGGTATTAGATGAGATGAGTTCATTTTATATCGTGAATTTTCATTAACAGTGCTTTTTATATCGAAACTGAATATAAAACTTGACATTATCATGCCTCAGGTTGGTCTCGAACTCGCATCATTTGGCAATACGGGCGAAAGCTATTCCCACTGAGTTACAGCGACATCTGTTTCCCTGTTGATTTTTTTAAGTACATACTTGCTAAACATGCTATAGCCAACGTTCGTTGTTTTATCAATGAACACTACATACATACATACATACATACATACATACATACATACATACATACATACATACATACATACATACATGAAATACATTGAACTTGAGAATGAAATATTTTTACAATGTTTTTTATTTGTTAGGTGGATAAAATTTGCTTTTTTATTTTTGTTTGTGTGTGAGTGATGTGTATGGGTGATTTCTGTTTATTGAGTATGCTTCGGGTGCCTAGCCTAGTGTAAGTTTTGTTTACTATCCGTATTCATAAGATTACGTTTACGAAAATGAAAATTAGTATGGCATTGAAGCAGAGCTTTCTGGCGGCATACGAAAGGAGTTAACGTTTTGCCATACAAATTGTCGTGATCGAATGGCGAATGAAATTTGCACTTGGCACCCAGGTATACCAAAATAGATGTATATATTATTATGTGCTGCTATTATAGACTGCTATATAGCAGCAGTAGAAAGAAACGTTGACTAAACATCAAATGGCTAAATAATTTAAAGTAAACCACAAAAAAATAATACTGGAATAGAAATAAAAATACTAAGATAGGATAGTTATAAAAGCGTCTCTAATCAAAAGAGAATAAAGCGTGTTAATTTAAAAGAAAAACAAAACAAAGATAAGTTAGCAAGGAAATGTTCTCGCATTTTCCAGGACCTGCGAACAAAGACCAACCACCTTTAGGTAAGCATATAAATGGAAATGAAACAAAAATTCTAAAAAAGACTCTAGTTTCATGTAATAAAAAGTTTTGAATAAAACCATTTTTTCCGTCTTTAATTTAGGATAGCGTCGAAAAAGCATAATGGGGTAATCAATTAGCGATCGGCGAGCGGCGTAAGTAGGCAAGTTACACACTTCGATATTTCATAAAACGCGCGCTACGTCGTGGTCGGGCAGGTATTAATGGGAGCTTAAATGGAGGTGAAACTTTAGCCAAGTCCCGTTACCGGGGCAATTTGTCAAACAAAAAATATGACTGAACTTTCAGCCCAGGAGCGTTGTCTGACATGACTTATATAAATAACCCGGCCAAGACCGTCGGTTAGTTCAAACTTTATGGGTCTGTTTTATTTGATAGAATATACTTACGGAGGCCTCGGATTTCACGTGGACACGCTGATTTGAATGTTTTCGAGGCGTGTATGCTGAAGCCAGGTGGTATGTGTGGTACCTACATATTGTTATATACGCTATCCAGAAAACATCATTTGTTACATACAAATTAAGTTGAATATCCATTCTTTTGGATTAAGGTAATTTTTTAAAATTAGATACATAGTATGCCTATCTTTTATTCTATTTAAACAAGAAACAATTATACATACGACCATTTTTTATTATTGGTTGCTGTGCCGAATTTTCAAGTCCCTATTTATTGCGTTATTTAGACATTTATTCATCAACATTTATTACACCTTGAATATCCAAATTTAATCTTTTCAAGTGCTATTATATTATTATTATTATTTTCAGACTCGATGATTACTCTTCAATAGAGCTACCGAGACGCTGGTTTCCTAATTTTTTCTTAATATTGTAACCATTCTTTATTATGTTTCTCACGAATTTAGCAGATAATCGATAATAACATATAAAACGTTGTTTATGTAAAATAACCATTTAAAATGTTAAAAATGTGTATAGGCATTAAGTATGCGATAACACATATAACTCTTAAGTGGAAAATATGTGCTCCAACACCCGTCACTAGAAATTTCACCAACATCCTAATAATGATGTGTTTCACATTACATAATTAATAGCATGGCACGAAACTCACGAATTTTGAAGTGGCTTACCTTTGCTGAAGAGCTTTGTTAAACTTTGAGTATATTGGTCTCATCTATTTAATAATTAAGATGCCACCGCTACACGAAAATGTATTCTACATCTAAGGAGAAAAGGGAAATTTTGCCTATGGGGTAATCTGACGGAAATAGTGCCAAATTATAATCACGATCTAATCGACGGGTGAAAGGCAAAAAGGTTAACAAAGCCAATAAGGACCGTATTGGGATATAACATAATATATATATTTGCTAATTATAACTTTGTTTTTTTAGCCTATAACTGTCCCACTGCTGGGCAAAGGCCTCCATCGTTGAAATCAAGTCATCACTACAATTGATGAATTGAATTGATTGAATTTTTTATTAGACAACAGAAAGTAAAAATTACCAAATTGAAACTCGAGGCATAAAATATTGGTGTTATCTATTTGATGACAAAATAACATATTTAGTCTGAAATGCAGTTAAAAGGTATTCATATATTTTTATTGTATTTAATAAAAATATAAATTGTATCCTTTTTATAATATTTTAGGAAACACAATTTGGTGAGCATTTATCCGTTTTGGTAAGCGTGTCGAATTTTATTGGTAATAGAATTGATACATTTTTGGTAGGCGTTCAAACACAAGCCATTTTTAAGATGCATTTATCACAAAATCAACTAGCGCGATCGCCTGATCAGACGATGCAATACCCTCCCCTCGCCCCGCTATCCCCGCGTACCCATTGATATCTTAAATGTTTTACATTTCCGATTGCTATTTAGGAAATGTATAGATTTCCTAGGAAATGTGTCTAATAAAATTTATTTCACACATTTCTAGGCGATTTTAGGAATTACATACATTCCTAGGAATTATATACAATGACGGATTACATACATTTCCGTTAACACATGCAAAAAAACAGTCTCTATCATGATTCTATTTTTTATTTGGGAAAAGTAGTTAATATTTATTTTGTATGTAATAATATGAAATCCACGTGAACGAAGTCGCGGGCAAACTGCTAGTGTTAAATGTATTGCCTTTGTCTGTACTTTTGTATTTGATAAGTTTATACTAATAGCTTGTAATAAGTGCATGTGTGTATTACAAAATGAATAAATATGGTAATTGAGGTAAAGGAGGAGGTGTTTGATATATCGGATCACTCAATCCCTCGAATGAATACGCAAGGGTAATTGATTTACATCTACAACAATAAGAATAACACATCATGTTTGCACGTAAGGTAGTTACGTTATCCATTAAATCACTTTACGGATTATTTTATCTTGTCTTTATCTTTAGAAGTTTATTCACAACATTAAATGAAAATAAATTAAAATGTTAGCAACTAAGATGATGGAGTTTACCCGTCAAGCACACCAATTTTAGTATTGTTTTCTTTTTTTCAAAGGTTTTCTATTAATTAATTTAAAAAATACACATTATGTATAATTAATATAAGGTATACAGATTTTTTGTATGTTTGGTTGCACCAAAGTCTTCTAATAAATTTATAATTGGTATCTTTATTTTCGTGTCTAACTTTAAAACTTGTCAACGAATTTGCATAATAAAATAATCAGTTATCACACACAAATTATGAAATGTAACTAATTATGTAAAAGGGTAAAAGCAAGGCATTTCTTGCTGCTTCTGCTTCAGCTGGTTTACACACACACTAAAACAATAGGGCTGCATTTCAAAAGGCCGTCGAAGAGACCCCTAAGAACGAGTGGGCAAAGTGCTTTTCTCAGTGGTTCTATCGGAAGCAGCGATGTATTGATGTGAATGGACACTATTTTGAAAAGATGTAATAAAACTAATAACTTGCTAGTTTGTTCAGTTTTTGATTATATAAGAACTTTCAGTGTCGCCCTCGTATTAACAACAGACCGCACAAAAATACCACGACTGCTATAATATAAATATAATTTGAAAAAACACTCAAAGTAAAAAGTGTTGAATAATTTCGGCGGGCTGGTTAGAACCACGATAGCTCAATTGGAAGAGCACCTGACCCGGAATGTCAGAAGGGTGCAGGTTCAAATCGTGCTCGTGGAAATTTTTTCAACATTTGTGTTTTTGTAATTTGTTCGCAACAAAATTTGCGTTAAAAATGATTTGAACATTAGTATAATTTGATTTGCTTTGATTTGACATACATAATGTGCGACGTAGAGATGAGTTGATTTCAATGATGGAGGCACATTGGAGGTAGCAAACGTTGAAAGAGTATGCAACTGCTATTTTGGAGTAACACCATATTATAACGAAAAGTTTTGATAAATAGATTTGTCAATTATTCTGATATTCTAGGAGAGGGTTTTGATGTCACGTCCTAAATTGCAACATTAAAGCAAAGATTTTAACAATTTTCGACTTCAGTTTGTTACTTGACTACGCGATGAAATCGTAAGCCTACCTCGAGATCTCTTAAATTATAACGGGAAAAAGGAAATATTGCCTTAGAAATCCGAAATTTATATTCCTCAGCCGAACGAAAAGTTATGAAATAATTGACATTTAATACCGATTAAAGCATTTTTTGTACTTTCTTCAGAGTAACAGAGTTTATACAAATACCGGCGAGTAACCAGGTAAACCTTTTTTAAATTAAATTTAACTGTCTTTGTGGTCTAGTAATTATATTACCAGACTCAGAAGCTCCGGGTTTGTTTCCTTAGCTTGGGTTCAAAATGCATATGCTTTATTTATATAATTGGAAGTCTTTTTACCTAAATGCTACCTTACTTACTTACACTTGGCTTTCATATCACATGATGTTAAGGTTGTCATAATATTAAAAAGAACTGCATATTCTGCCATCGTGGAAATATTGTGCAACTTACACTTAAATTACAATGTTCTTAAAATTTTAATTAATTGATAATACAGTACCACATAATAATAAAATTTCTATAATGTCAAATAAATAAAATAATAGGATTAAAATTAAATGCTATGTCAACATTATTGAATTGAGATACAATTAATTATATTTTATATTCTAAATATTCTATTGTTGTATAGGCAACTTATTAAAGAGCTAAGTGCTCGCCTTATTGAGGCCTCCGGTGACAAGAAGGCTGGCAGCTACCTCTGCCAGCGTATTAGCTTGGCAATCCAGAGGGGCAATGTTGCCAGCATTCTTGGGACCGTTCCCATGAGCCCACAGTTGGAAGACATCTTTTATTTATAGGCATTTAGTTTTTAATTTGCTATTTTTATTTCTTTGTTTTTTTATTAAGTTCAGTTAAGTTATGTTTTTTTTTGTTTTAAGTATTGTTCTGTAATTAGTAATTAAATCTATTAAATAAGTAAGTAGATAGATGTCTGTGAATAGAAACAACAAATAAATAAATTAACAATATGGTCCCATAGCATAGCAAAATGTATTGTTACTATATTTTTCAATTTCTCTTTTGGTACAAATAGTCTGTGCTTATACTTATTTCTAGTATTAGTTTTTTTATGTACCGTATCAGGCAATGGAAAGAAGTTTAGATTTTTTTATAAACATACAAATTTTAAATATGTAGAGGCAGGGTAGTAGTAGGACTCTAAGCTCTTTAAATAGTGGCTTACAGTGGTCGAGGTAATCAGTTCCGCAAATTGCCCGAATACACTTGTTCTGTGCTTTAAATATTTTATTAATATCAACAGAATTACCCCAGATAATTATACCGATGAAATATAGGTAGCCATGATATGCCGCCAAAGCAGTTTGTCGGTTTGCAACTAATCGTAAGCGACGAAGGGCAAACACGAATTTGTCCAATTTAGTACAAACTTTAGCAACGTGTTTCTTCCAGTTTAGGTTCTTATCAACAGTAATTCCTAGGAAAGAATTAGAATCTACTAGCGGTACGGATGCGTCCATATATTGAATGCTGACAATCTTTGTTGGGTTATTATAAGAGTGAAAATGCACAACACTACTTTTCTCTAAATTTACTTTTAAATTGTTGTTTTTTAACCATTTAATAACATTCTTTAGTTCCTTATTGTAGTCATTTTCTAAATTATCTTTATTTTTACACTTAATTAATAGTAGTGTCGTCAGCAAATTGAATGCAATCATGGTTTAGTGCTTCTGGTAGATCATTTGCATACAACACAAAAAGCAATGGTCCAAAACACTTCCTTGTGGAATGCCCGAGTTACCCGCCTTTAACGAAAACTGGACAGTAGTTTTTTTTTGTTTTTGACTATTTGTTGAGACCCCTGCGTATTGTTCCGGGTCAGTTAGGCCTTCAGCCAATCGTATACTGTGCCCCTAATACCATACCTTTGCAACTTGTCGAGAAGCCGGTCATGACAGACAAAATTGAAAGCCTTGCTCATATCCAAGAACAATCCTAACACTGACGATCCGTTATTAATAGTTTCCTCTTTTACTAATGAAAAACAAACTAAAGTGGTAGAATTATTTTTTCTAAAACCAAACTATCTGGGTGTCAGTACATTATTTGTCTCGATGAAACTGAGTATCCTATTTGATATTGCCTTTTCAAATAGTTTAGAAATAATGGATATTATAACTTTTTAAACTATCATGGTCACTTACATTAGAATAAATATTATTAACGGGATTATTACCATGTTTTTTGTTGTTTTTGAGTATCCGATATTTCGGCACAGTTGCAGTTCGGCACAGTTGCAGTACTCAAAAACAACAAAAAACATGGTAATAATCCCGTTAATAATATTTATTCTAATGGATATTAAGTGTAATAGGTCGGTAGTTGCCCATATCAGTTGAATTACCCTTTGTAAAGTATGTGAGATAGGTGCTGCTATGAACTTAGTTCAGACTTTGATTATTTTTTTACTTATCTCGTCGTAGCCAGTGGAATTTGTTTGTTTTCGCGTTTTTTGATTCGCTTGTAGGTGTTAAAAACATACTGTTAACTATTTCTTTAATCTGTGGTCTACTAGTATTTATTTTATTGTCAAATTGATTGTATTCTGAAGGTAAATTAACAAAATAGTCATTAAACAATTCTGCAATATCTTTAAGTTTATCATAAGTAATTTCATTTGTTTTTATTTCACTAATGTCCTTTGAATCAACAGTTAGATTAACATTATTTTTATTACATTCCAAGAAGCTTCACACTTATTATAAAAACATGGAGTTTGCCAGCACACGTTTTCCCTCCTTCCTATGATATGGGGTCCTTCAAACGAGGCGTGAAGAGGCACTTTGCGGGCCGGCAGAGTGAGGGTAACTGATGCTGCATTGTTTTCACTCTGCACCAGTTGTCGTCGCACTTGGAACACTGTTATAATTTAATAAATAATATTCGTTATACCGTCTTATCCGCCGGAACATTTAGCGGAAATACATTATGTGTACGGATTCGTGAAGTGTCATGCTCGCTCCCTGTTTCTCAACTTGAGATTAATATGATTCGCTTACTCTCTGAAGTAAAGGCTTGACCATAAAGAAACACGCTATTACTATGATTTAATTTGTATTGAAAAATCAATTAAATTAAAACACACATTTCGACCCATGTTAATATAACGTTATTTACTCGTACTGTCGTTAAGAATACGTGGTTTAAATCTTTCGGGTTATTCAGGCCAACGGTGTATAATCTAAGATGTTAATCCAGGTTTTTAAAAATCTTTGGCAATTACAAGAAACAGATTTCAAAGTTATTTAATATAAGAATAGCGCTACATCCAGATTTCACATTTCGGTACAAGCCGCCTCTAGCAAGGTAGTGATTAAATAGGACGTATAATAGGTAACTGTTCTCATATCACCTTGGGCCAGCACAATGGGCGGGTGAACAGCCACCCCTCCGAAGTTGTCTATCGCGCTAACGTTTAACGAATTACCACAGGATTACCAACTTATTTCATTAAGAACTTCGCTCTACCGAAATGTTATTTTCTCGCAAACGCTACCTGGGCGATAGCAGATGAAATTCCCTACTCATATGTTGATGGACTTGATATATGTATGGTTTATCTTTTTGGCTTTTGACCTTTGTTTTTTGTTTCCTGGATTTGATGAATCCCATTACTGCGGCCTAATTATTTTCATGTAATTAGGAAACTCGTTATAGGTTTTTCGGAGTTCAATTCAGTCTCGCGTCGAGCAGTAACTTTCTCAAGGCATATTTCTTTGCCGTTTAGTTTATTTTATGATTAACAAGCAAAATTGGAACATTTTAACTTACTTAATTTCTTTTATGTTAATATAATTCGATCGCACTATGATCATCATGTTATAACCCGACAATTTAAATTGTGGAAATAAAAATATCTTGTGAGTTGTAGGTGAGGAAGTTGATGACGCCCCGTGGTGGTCTGTGTCCGGTCATCAGATGGATGAACAAAATTTGAACATCTCGAGCTTTTCCGTGCTTTAGAAGGCACATTAAGCCGTTGGTCTCATCTGACCGTATTAGCAGTAGTTTGGGCCCGCGTATTGGCTTATGACCCGTTTTGACCCTGTGGCGTTGTGCCGTTGACTTCCATTGAAAAGGCTCCTCAGCAGTTGCGACATAAAATGAGCTGTTGAAGTGAGTATATATGTTTGTATAATTAATTACTATACAAATACATCACTCAGCACGAATGACTAAATGTGGTACCTATTACGTAGTATACAGAGCAATCCGTTCTCATTTTCCTTCTGGCCGGTGCGAAGGCGCCCGCGGCAGAGAAGCAAATATATATGTCTTTAAATAATACATTTTCAGCTTACAAACCCCTTGCTACTGTGCTCAGGCTCATTAACAAAACAGCACATGATAGCATAATGGTTTAAACCTCAATTAAATCAAAGTGATTCAATAACAACTTTTTAAGTCTTTAGAGCCTTTCGCTATGACTTACTAACTTTAAAGTTTAATATTTGACAAGCAAATGAGTCAATTGAGTAGTTGTCTGGTTAGACAATAGATAAACTTTTAAGCAACTGTCTAAACACTTAAAAAATCATGTTTAGGTCAAATACAAAATAGGTTTTTTTTAAATGTCTTAAAGAACTGTTTCATGTTGTCATTTATTGTAATGTGGAACTTCTCTACTCCTCCTGTGGGGAGGCTACAACATAATAAAAACACTCCACAATTTACAAAACAAGGTATTTTATTTAAATAACAATAAAAAAAATAAACAATACAAGGTGGGTGATTTACAAGGTTTAACTTATTTAAAAGAGGAAATGATGAAATATTGCAATAACAATAAGTGTACCAGGAGTCCTGAGGTCAGTTTGGTCGACAAAAGTAACTACTCGATAAAGAAAAACATAAAAACAAATATAATAAAAATTACGCTTTAGATTTCTATAGATATATCTTTAAATAGCTTTATAATATTAGTATGTATGCTTTTTACAAAAATTCAGGTAAATAAACGTTTTCTTTCAATGTTGTCTACTCACTCACTAAATATCTGTATATTCCCAAAGAGAGATATTATACAGCTTATTTGTTTGAACTTTGAACAATGCATGAGATACCTACCGAAACGTTTAAAGGCCCATAAGATTGATTGATATTTTCTCATGGCATCTTTCGCGCGCAATACCGTTCCTGTCCCGTGAATGAAAGTAACGAATACCATTTACCGTTCCTTCCATATCCGTTTTACAAACTGATCAATGGAGTTGTAGCAGCATAAAAATAACCATAAACGTATGTTTAGAAAATGATGTTCATTATCCAAGAAACATAATACGGGAGAAAGTAGGGCTAAAAATAGGATTCAGTTCCATGAGTTTAGTATCATGAACACTAAAAATATTACAATAATAAATCATTCGTTAGGCACTTAGGTGCAATACCGAGCTGAAAGCATACACGTCGAATTGAGAGGCTCAACATTTTTGAAGTCTGTTGATAAAAATGTCGGGTACGTAGGCGTACCTTTGGCAGCCGATATAAATACGTCCTTCCCAAACGTTTCCTCGTGTAATAATTCTTCGGTATATCTCGGCTGCGCGCTGTCCCTTTGTCCCTTGTCTTTGATCGGAAGCCTGCCCGATTGATGACTCCTATTTGCGACGAGTTCGAACGCCCTCTCGGATGACTTTCGAGTTCGCCCTTACTGTTACGCTGATTTGAATATAAAATAGATACTTACCTACGATGCTTTATGTCTGTTCGACTGTAAGGGTCCCTCTATTGTTCTTATTGTCGATGTGTAGGATAGGGATGTCTGTCATAATATGATGTGTGTATACCTTTGATCGTACAACCCTGTAAGCCGCTATTGCGGTAAGAATGAATAGTTACATTTGGATATTCTCTTTAGAAATGCCTAAAATATCGCAAGAATAAGTAAAGCTATTAATACTATACAGACTTTAATGCATAGTGATCAAAGCCGTTAATTATTATTAATTGGAATTTGATTACTTGGTTTCGTGTCATTAAATCTGTAAGACATCAGAATTAGTGGAAGGCGGTTACAATCGGTGTCTCCGTGGCCGATATTTCATTAAAATCAACTTCGCAAAGAGAAACCGTAAAATAGCATTTGAATTTAAGTCGCATTAAAAGTTTTCGTGAGCTGAGTTCGCGGCACAATGGGGCCGCTGGAAAAATTCTAATTACTTTGCCGAGTTGGGTTGCCGCCGGTTGGAATTTAAAAAAAGTTACATTCACTGACCGGTCCCTTGTACTGGCACGGCTATTCCACGTGAAACATAATACATCTGGCCAAATCTTCCTATCTTATTCACAACTTTTGCAATTAGGAGCCTTTGTACATTTCGATATCCTATACAAAGTAAGGCTTATATTTTCTACTCGCAAAATAGTATTACCGAGGTGTACGAAAATAATAGTAGATTGTACAAAAGGAAAGAAAAGCAAAGTTAAATATATAATTACTAAAATAGAAATAAAATGAAAAAAACACATCAACTCAAACAGTTCAATAACGATGACGAGAATCAAAACAAAAACAAAAGAGCGTTGACAGTTGATAGTAAAATATAAATGTATTACATTTACAAAAAGTATTTACTCCGTAAAAATGGAAGTGTGCTGCACTAGCGCCACGTTTGAAAGCGTGGCAACGGGTTGAATTAATGTTAGTGACATTCTGATAATGTTCTTACAAGATGACGTCTCAAGTGGCATTTCATAAAGAAACTCAGTGCTCACTCCGGTCAACGATCCGCAATCCGAAAGCAGCTGTTAAATTAGTTTGTTTTTATGGAATAGACATTTTTGTAATGAAGGATGGTTTGTATGAAACCGACTTCAACATTTTGAAGACGCAATCATGTAATAGCTGTTTATCTTTCTGGCTAACAACAACAAAACATTGTGATTTAAGCTTGATGACAATTTGAAAACTGTCATTATTTATGTGAGAAAGCCCTTAACGCTGTACTGCAAAATTGTATGAAGGTACTTCGTCTGGCACAATCATGCGTTTGATGCTTAGATCAATTACGTACTGATCGAAGGCTTGTCCATCAAGCGGTGCCTTTTGACTCTTATCATGACAGTAATTATATAAGATTTAAACTTCGATCATAGCACTAGATTTAGAATCAGAAACAAAACTGCATTAAGAAATGTCCGCGTTTGCAATATATGAAAATGATGTAAAAAATAAGTTTTATATCAACAGCTTATTATAAAAAAAACACAAATGTTGAAACAAAATTTGCGTTAAAAATTATTTGAACATTTTAGCTTAAATAATATAAACTTTAAATATCGTAAAATATTTATACTTAATACTGTAATCCACCATCCTAACTTGAAATTAGCTCAATAAGCGTATTTTGTGACTTTATTTCTCGGTCCATTTTTAAAGCGTATTCGGGAGTCTTGTACTATTATTAATCAAAGGATTTAACCATGATTATAACTTTACTGCACGAATTGAACACGATTTCGCTTTGAGACGCGCGTTCCATTAATCCGTATCGATTTGCGTTGAATTTGAGCATCCCCCTCTGAAAGTTGAATGGCAATAATTAGGAATGTCACAGGGCAAGCTTAGACGTTTTCGGGCGTTGTTTTGCGGCAGGACTGTTTCTCCCACCACGGTCAGTTTAACGTGGCGTGTTCGCGTGTGAACTCGACCCGAAGCCCGGTTGTTCCGACATCATCTATCAAAATGTGACGGTGAAGAAAGTCGTCTATAAAGAAATATTATAAACGAAAAAAGAGTGAAATATTTTTCATCTACTCGCATTTATTTTATACTAGCTTGTGTCTTCCGCTTCCAGCGGCATTAAAAAAGAGAAGTTCCTTAGTAATTTCGACTAAAAAAGTTAAAAATATTTATCTTATCTCGTTTCCTTGACATTATATCCCAGTCCCAACCCCACACTGTGAAACCAAAATAAACTGCGTGAAATGGAACGAACTCGAAAATTGACGGTAGCATTACAAATTAATTTTGGGACGACCAACACCTCTGGCTACCTGTGACTTCATACCTTACTAAGGGTTCAAAGGTCAGGATAAAATAAAATGTCGAACAAATACGAGCAGATAAAGTATTTCATTTTGATTTTATGTTGGCGTAAGCTTTAGAAAACAATAAAAAAAAAATACTTTCATGTAATTACGTGTAATAGTAACGTGATATAGTATTTAATATAGGTCAGGGTAATTTGTCTGATGTTTCGAACCCTTTGCGTTAAATGCTGCTTATAGTTGATTTAAATACTTCTTTAAATTATACGGGTGCAGATCAGGGTATTACGTGGTTACATAAAGTCTCGGGTCTCTAAGTTGAATTATAGTATAGACGTCTCCAAATATACGTGTCAGATCTGCAAAAAGATTTTTCATTCCGATGTAGTGTGCAAGTAAATTTAAAGAAAGCAACATGACGTTGATATCCTTGAAAAATTACGTACAAATATCAGTTTCCCCGCTGCTGAAATACAGACTGTATTTTATAAGAAGGTTGAAAGGTGCCATTAACAGTTCCAAGATCGATGCCCTGGAACAAATAATGAAGTGGAGTGAGCAGAGTGTCGGCAATTCGCAGCAGCCGGCACCGGCTGTAGCCGTCGTTTTTCTTGCCGCTCTCTTCAATAAATGTTCCAGCCGAGGGCCCTTCTCACAGGCACTGTTACCTCGTTATTATAAGCCCCAAATATGCTGCAGCCGAAGTGTTGTAGGCGCCAGAGATTTTTTACGAAATTCCTAAGGTAATTCCAAGGGTTATTGCGATTTGAAACCTGGAACCACTTCTTAAATGGGTACTGACTCAAATTGTACTATGTGGTTTGTTCTGTATCGAGGTTAGTAAGATGGCGGTTGTTCCATAGAAAGTGTTTTAAACGGGAATGATAAAATAATATTAGCTAATAATTATATTAGCTAATATAGATAATATAAGCAATTGAGCAATGTAGACACCTGTGTATCCTGTTTGTCGTTTATATTATACGGTTCATCGAGGAAGCACTTAGGGAATGGATGACACCAACCTTTACCAAACAACTGCCTGGTGCCTGAAGATTTAATTAGATGTAAAATCACAACACGCGCCTTCTTTGTAGTCGCTAATGGCCTTCCTGTTTTCTGTTTTGAATTGAATATTTTATTTTGTTCTGAACTTTGACTTTTTTCCATTTTATTTTATTTGATTTCTTATTTTTTTTATTATATTCATAGCTCGGCAAATGACTCCACTCCACCTGATGTTAAGTGGAAACGGAGTCCAGACGCAAGGACAACTAGTGTAGCGTGAAAAAACGCAGCATCAGTCACTCTCACCCTGCCGGCCCACAAGATGCCTTTTCATGCCTCGTTTGAAGGACCCCATGTCATAGGAAGGAGTGAAAACGTGTGCTGGTAGACAATTCCATCTTTTGGAAGTGCGACAAAGAAACGAGTCACCAAATTCCTTTGTGCTTGATGGAATGTTCGAGACAGTACAGCGGTGACTCCGGAGAGCAGCACGCGTACTCCTATGGAGGAAAGGAGAAGGTGGGATAAGGTCAAAGAGTTCTTCGGAGCACTCGCCGTGGTATAAGCGGTAGAAGACGCTGAGTGACGTTATATGTCTACGCAATTGCTGGAGCTCAAGAGCATTAGTGACCTTTGCATTGCCGATAATGCGTATAGCGCGCGTTTGAATTTTACCTAACAACATGTTGTTGTTTGAAATAAATAAAATTTTATTTGAATTTATTTTATTTTTTATTTATTTATTTATTTATTTACTGAAATCCAGCAAAGCATACACCAAGACATTCTTACATTAAAAACCCTATAACTATTACACAGGCGCTGCTTTAATTAAAGGCTGCCACGGCATGCATAATTTCAAATGAAACAACTTTTACGGATCTACTCGCGTTTATTTTACTTTATACATTATTTAATGTTTATCCTGACGTTTCGAATCCTTTGCAGGGTCCGTGGTCACAGGGAGATTTATACAAAAGTAACTTAAAACTAGAGATAACACAGCAAAATCTGAAAAATGAATTGAATCACTTTTATGAAACTACTCGCGTTTAACTGTTCTTAACGTTTCGAAACTTTTGACGGGGCGTGATCACACGAAATCTCCCGTTTCAATGTGTTATTGTGTTTGCGTTTTAGAATTGAAAATTTGACTTATTTATTTGTGAGTCATTAGACGGCTGAGCCCTTGGTTATTTCAAACTATGGATCGAGGATCGCGGCAACTTCTTCACATCAATAGTTTACAGCCACGTATCTTCTTATTTCGTATGAAGCTCATCCTAATTTCGCAAAGTGGCAAAAGGATGTGCGTACAACATAACACTTACCTACGTACACGTGTTATCGTTTAGGAAACGCTGCTCGCGTCGGCTCCGGACGATCCCCGACCGAATTAAAACCCGCAAAACCGCGACCAGGTGCTCCGCGTGTGTTATGTTTTACAGCCATTATCTGCCGACATCCGTCCGTACCTACTTTCAGACCGTTTCATCTTGCAGGCTGGCGGGTCAGCGTAATTTATTACCTATTGTGCGGATATTTCATTTATCATGGTGAATTCAATTTACAGAACAATTAATCATTCCACAATACTTACTCGCTGACAGCGGACCGGTTGCCCGCGCTCGAGACGCCCCGATAAAAAAGTTTTCACATGTTGAACCCACAATAAAAATTGAGTTAGTGCATGATCTTGTTCGCTAAATATACTTAGTATCTCCTTCACCTTCAAGTGAAGCTTGGGTATGCAAACCATCGGAATATTGTCGCGATAAATGTAAATAAGCTTTTAGAATTATTCATTACGACTTTGTCAGATCAAAGGTCCATCCTTGTATTATAATAAATTGTATCACAGAGAAAAAATTTAAAGTCGTTAACTATTTCGGATATTTTAGAAAAAGATTTAGAATTATTAAGCTTTATATAATTCGATTTACTCTTACAATGTACAATGATAATTTTTATATCAAAAATCAAGATTTTTATTTTCATTAAACCCTGTTAAATAATTTGCCTTAACTTCTCCGACGAGAAATCCCCATATTATTTAGTAATTAAATTCACTTCCATTTAATTTGACTTTTTTGACATGTCGAGTTGTCGTTGTTTCCTCGGTATTGCCATTCTGTAACAAGCAAATCTTTTAAAGTACAATAAAATAAGAATCGAATTTAATCTTTTCCGATTTTTCAATAATCTTTGCGCTAGCTATTTTCACGACAAGGAATTACATTTTTGACCGTGTTCTGAAATGTGACTATTGCTTGGTCCGACTTGTCGTGAAAACAGAAAATGTTCGCGATACCGCGATAGTGTGGCCGTTGCATGAGGCACAATAGTTTATGAATTGTTATTATTATTTATAATTATTGGTTTTCAGAGGCCTTGTACTATATTGTGCAGGTATATGAACCATTTTATTCTAAGGCCGCTATTACACTATCATAGATCTATGATCATAATAGTAGAAACATAATGTCATATTTGCACGTATAGCGTGCAACATCTGACAGTTTTGACATCATAATATGTTGTTAAATCTGTGGTCCCTAGACGGTAATGCAGCACTAGATGCTTGATAAAGCAACAAATTGTTTATTTTATCATATCGATACGAACGATCAGCATTCAATCAGTATGTAAGTACTGGCAGTTGATTGATGAGTCCCTTTTATTTTTCAGCATTTACATGTTGAAAAATAAAAGCTATGAATGACACGTATGCATGATCGTCTGTCATGTCATGCACGTTGACGTAAATGCATGTGATGCAGCATTAACGTTTAGGGCCGTACCTACATGTATTACGTACGACCCTAAGGCCGCTTGTTAACGGCTGTTTTTTTTACTGGACACCGAGCCGGTGCGATATATTTATCTTTTTCTGAACCCCTCGATAGTAAAGACAGCCGTATGGTACCGGCCCGGTATCCGGTAAAAAAACTGGTAACAAGAGGTCTAAACTTGTATTGTAGACTTTCGAGTCCATACGTAACATACATAGTTCCATACAGATCCGACTACTTTTTTCGCGACAACTGTCGCATTACAATACTGTAATGCGATTCAATATATTTCCATATCATATTGAACTATTGACACATAAACATAAGCCAACTCGTTATTTTAACAAGTGAATCGATTATATTTTGATAAATCGATTTGCTTGTTACAAAATTGACATTTTATGACATTGTCATAAAATGTCAAATTAAATGGAAGTGAATTAAATTACTAAATAATATGGGGATTTCTCGTCGGAGAAGTTAAGGCAAATTATTTAACAGGATTTTATGATAATAAAAAACTTGATTTTTTATAAAAATAAGGTTACGATACCAAGAATGGGCATCTCCTTTTAAAGAGTTTTATACTTAGTAACATTAAAAATATTTGAGTCTGGATTTTTTTCGATTATTTTATAAAAGCTTCATCATAACATTTTATAATATAACTTTAACTGCCAAAACTAAGTTAAAAATGACTAAATTTATATAAGATTAAATATCTTATGATCTGTACAATAATGTGCAGTCCGATATAAACCTACAAAGGAAATGGTATAGGTACATACATCAGCAACCGGTCGTTCCAGTCCAGCTTTCCCGCAATCATCATGAAGACGGTATTGAAGCTGGCTCGCAGTCCATGCAGTCGACGCGGTGCGCTTGCGCATAGTCGCGTGTAAGCAGTCGGCGCGTACATGCCCGAAGCACTGAAGCCCTATCACCCACCGCCCTGAAGGCATTATTATACTAGACG
Organism: Eudonia mercurella; assembly: GCA_963082485.1. Classification (NCBI taxonomy): domain Eukaryota; kingdom Metazoa; phylum Arthropoda; class Insecta; order Lepidoptera; family Crambidae; genus Eudonia; species Eudonia mercurella. The sequence goes on from OY720032.1 coordinate 7,917,955, forward strand.
CGGTCGTTGTAATTTTTCCTTGTGTAGGAATGAGTCTTTTAGAATAATTACACTTTAATTTTGGTAATCATATGTTAATTATGACAGCACGCGAATCATCATCATCATCGAATCGGTTATAAGGACTTCTTTCGGCAAATTTCAGCTTTCAGCTTCCTTAAATTTAATTAAGCCATCAGCGCATTATGGAACACTCATTAAATCTAACAGTTCGTTAAGATTTAACAGAATGTTTAACTAACGAGGTATGGTGAAATGAGGTCTAAGCGCTCAAGCAGCATGACTGTTAAAATGTTCCATTTAAATTAGAAGCGCTGTATTTTGCGCCCACCTAAATTATTAGGATCAGGGTAGGGGTTGTTGACTGTAAGTTTAATTAGCGCTTGTAATTTCACATTATAATTCTTATATTTTATAAACTCATATATTCTAAGAGATTAGCCTACTATAGATAAAATTATGCAGCATTAACTAATTTGTATAAGTCAAAATCCAAAACTCCAGTAAATGAAATGGCAATGACACGAAGGAGCTGTTATCAATCAAATCAAAGTTTTGCCTAATTATATTATTATCCCATGGCCTGACCAAATGAAAACACATTTCAAAATGGCTGTGTAATATCGGACTAAAAAGTTTTATCTGAAGATTGAAAAGTCGTAAGTAAATACTCGTAAAACAACGAAAAGGGAGGAAAGCGAAAGAAGTGGCGACTATTATTGGCGACGGTATAATAAAATTGTCGCGTAAACGAGACGAAATATTTTTTTGGTGGGAACGCCGCTTTTTCACCTTACAAAATTTCAAATCTGCCACGTCGAAGCTTAACTCTTTGAATTGCAAAGTTAGATGGGAGTCTTTAACGTTGACGAATAGCAGAAGGTAACGAATGTGTACAATCAAAACTTGGGAAAGATTCATTGCCGCAAATTTCGCCATGGAAAAATATGATTCGAGTTCGGCGAAAGAGTTTTGGGAGTTTACTGCCGCGAGCGTTGCAACTTAACTTCTTTATTTCACTCCTGCTACGAAATTTATTTTCATTTAAAAGTGATTACTTTAAAATTTTAATTACTCACTTTGCTGAAACGTGTGTATGTCAGTTTTATTATATTTTTATGGGACGTATAATTTTGCGTTTCGGCGTTCAACTCGCTTCATACGAAAATCACTTTTGATCACGCATTGCTGTCATCGTGCGAGCCTTTTGGTATACTCGTAGCGGCGACTTACCAGTTTTTTATTTTACGTCATATATATTTTGTTTTTGTTATTTTTACGAAATTATATTATGTATGTACCTTCGTCGTTTGATGTGCCAATAATAGTTTTTTCTTTCGTTCTTTTGTCAACAACGCGTATTATCTGACTTAAATAGCAGGAACTGCTTTGCAATGTACCATCTCGTATCATCCAGAGTAGATACTACCGCTACTTACTAACACGGTATACTAGCGGCACTAACCTGGGTTTGAAGACCGTGGGAGAGCTGCTGCTCACCTGCAAGGTGTACCTCCCCCACTCACTAACACGGCTTTAGAGTTGTTCAACTATTTGCGAAGAATATCTGCTGATATACCTACCGCGTACGTGTGGATGGCAATTGACGATTGGGCATTAAAAAAAGTACATAATACCTACTTGTCGAAGCGGTGATGAAACCTAGTCTGGACTGAAGCGGTGATGAAACCTAGTCTGGACTGTATCGGTATTGGTATTATTGGAGGAGCTCGATGGCTCAACGATTAGCGGTAAGTTTATTCGGTTTCAGATTTCAGAAGTCTAGATGACCGAATGGGAGACAAATTCAAATATCTTCAGCTCCTCCGCACTTCGGAAGGCACGTTTTGAGCCGTTAGTCCCGTTTGTTGTCGTGATATAGAAGTTGGTAAAACCTTGCAGTGGGTTATGGTGGTCTAACGTAGTGGGTTATGGCCCAATCTTAATAAATTTATATGTGGCTAAATATATATTTATTTTATTAATCTCCCATAATAATAATAATAGTAGTAAGAATAAATAAAGTCACATTAAAAAACGGGAAATTTACGTGAAATCTCAGAAGGGGGATGAGTACAAAATTCAAAATTCAAAATCATTTATTCAGTTTAGGCTACAAGTAGCTCTTGTGAATGTCACTATGCCATCGGTTCGTAAATCTACTCTGGGCGGGAAATCTTGTGCTGAGAAGAACCGGCAAGAAACTCAGCAAGTGTTCAGCTAAATACTTAGATGATGAGTATAAAGTTCTACATACTTCCCCATGATCTGTGCTGAGATGGAACATTAAAGAAGTTAGATATTGTTAAGACAATAATGTTGTTTGTTGGCAAATTAAAGCGACTATTATTCATTGTTAACGGTTACTCCATTCGGATTCTAAGTACCTGACCTGTGTATTTATAATTCATACCAAAGCGATAAACTGGAATTTAAGAGTGAAAATTAGGTGAGTAGGAAATTAATTAAAACACCCCTTTTGATAATAATTTCCACTCATTAGCATTGAAATATGAACCGAGATACAAGGGAGTGGAGCTGATTTTGCAGTCGCTCCTTTGTAAATGTAACATATTACCGCATTGGGTAAATTTTGTATTTTCCAGTGGTGTTTTTAATAGAACACGTGTCTCGCATGCATGTCACGTGCAGTGCAAAGGCGTAACAGGGCTGTATGAAAGTGGTACCTTGTTTATTGCAGTGACGTCATTTGAGCCTTTTTTCAGTTTGTTACTCTTTTGTGTAGTGTGATCATAATAATTGGTTTATAAAAAAAAATGTATAAGTAAACTTTGCCTACGCGTTTATTGGTTGCGGTAGACCATTGCCCCGCAGATTGCGTAGGCGACTTTACCGTTGCATAAGTAACAAAGCAGTGAATTTTTTATTGCTCTTGACTGCTTAGCTTGATTTTTAGGGGTGGTGAAAATCTAAAAGTTCCTAAAGCGGTAATGATTCTTTTTTTTTTTTATATTTACGGGTAAGCACAGTGCCTTGATCTCACCTGATGTTAAGTGATGATACGGTCATTTGGTGGAAGCGCACTTCACCCGGGATCCTCAACTAGTGAGGCACTGGCTATCTTATCTCTCTAGCTGCCGGAACACAACAATGCTACAAACATTGATGTTATGGCGACATATTTAGATAAGATGGTGGTAGCTAGCCAGGTGGACAAACAAGTCCTACCACCAACCAAACCGAGTACACAAAGATGTGTATCCCCTGCTGGGAATCGAACCCGGGACCTCTGGGTCTAAACCGGTGGTCTTAGCCACTAGACCACAGAGGCGGTTAAAAATGGCGGCGATTCAAAAGCCTCAGAAAGTTTTCGATCACTACGGCTTGACGACTACCGCCTCTGTAGTCTAGTGTAGATCAGGGGTTGAGACCCAGATGTCATGGGATAGATTCCCAAGCAGTAATGGGGAATGTGAAAATCGCGTATCGGCAACCGTAGTGTAGGACGCCCTCAGACTAGGTGGAGGGACGATCTTCGCAAAGTGGCTGGCAAGAGCTGTATGAGAGTAGCCGCCGATCGTGTTCAGTGGCGTGCACTTGAAGAGGCCTATATCCAGCAGTGAACTAATGTAGGCTGATGTTGATGATGAATGAGAAATGTTATTGTACTCAGATTGGTTGTTTTTTTTCCTTTAGTTGATGGCTTCGTGCGATTAGCACATTTAGCCAGTGTCAAAGTAATTTTTCTTACAAGTAATACTTAAAAAAACAATATGTCTTTCCTGTATGATGATGATGAATAATAATAGAAATGAGATGTGAGAAATGATATAACCCCTCGAGTATCTCAGTAAAGATGTGGGTGCTTTACTAAGTCCTCGGGCGGACTTCTTGAGAGAATTTGAAAAGTGACGTTCCACTGTTTTGTTTCATTTTCCAACACTCATGCACGAACACAATCCACCATTATTTCACATTAATATTCGACATAACACAAATTTTAGAAGATTGTTTGGTTATTGGGTTTGTTTTAAGTCCGCCTAGTTACCTAGTGGTAATGGTTAATTATCTAAGTCTATCACCACAACAACTATTAGTAATGCTACTAAGTAGTTAGTAGCATTTTTATATTCCAATGGTAAAGGGTTAAATTAGGCAGTTCCTCAGTAGTCGTGGATTCCGGGTGAATTGCGCTTCTACTTTCGGCGTTATCATCGCCTAACATCGTAAGACAAATGCAAAGCGATACCCCGTTGTGGAATTAAAACAAAATGACACATGAAGCGGCGCCCACTTCGGAAAACGGAAATGTGCCGCTCTTTTTCCACAGTGTCACAAAAGAAGGAGACCCCAGAAGGTAAGCTTAAGCAACTTAGTTTAAGCAACTTACAAGCGCTTAAGCAACGCACACATAGATCCTTAGTCTAACGAATTTATTGATGTGTAACATCTTTCAGCTCGCTTTCTATATAAGCAATATGTAGAAGTGATTTCGTGAAATGGGACGGAAGTATGTGTAACAGTGTAACAAGTGTGTAACTGGAGGTCGGGGAAGCTTGTGGGAGTGATTTCGTGAAATGTGTAACAGTGTAACTGTGTAACAGGAAGGCAGGGAATCGCGCAAGCGCGCGCCATTTAAAAAATTTAAATCGATATTATGAACATGACATATTATTATTATATGTGACATATTGTGTCATTTGATTATCAAAGGTCATTTTGATATGTCAAATGTCTTCTAATGAGTATTTACTGCATTTATTTTATAGTTATAAAATATTATATAATTTTATAACAATTAAATACCTGATCCATTTTTTTCAGAATATAATGTTAAAATTGCTTATTACTAAGGTGAGATGTCAAATGTTACACATCATATGCGACAACTGTAAGGCTCGCTCGTTTTTTGTATTTAATGAATTGTATTGTACGAACATACACTAAGAAATGTATTAGAATAGAAAAACAATGTTCATTATTAATCAGAAAATGCGGAAGAAGAAAAAAATAATAAAAAAAGTCTTTCTCACGAACACGGAATCTCGAACCAGTTCGAGCGCAGCTGTTGCGAGATTCCGTGAGTGGTTGTCTATGTGTTTGTTGCTTGAGCTCGTCTGTATGAAGCTTACCTTCTGCAGTCTCCTTTTTTGTGACAGTGTGCTCTGTCGGGTTTTGTGTCGGTAAGGCTTGTTTCACACGTACCACAACCACACCACACCGTCGCGACAAAAGGTGGTGTGGTTGTGGTCGCACGTAACCACAAGCTGTGGTTACGTGCGATTAGTGTTGCTGCGGCTTCTTGCGGTTGCGTTGTACCTACAATATGTGGATGTGGTTGCGTAGCGTACAGACAGACAGTTGGACACCGGCTAGATCGCGGTGTCGCTGGTGGTTGCGTTGTGGTTGCGACGTGGCTGCAATATAGTCGGCATCAAACACGCGGTCAATATTGACAACAAAATATAGCCCGTGTGAATTCAACTACACTGGACCGCAAAGAAAAAGGGTCGGTTAGAAAATCTTCAATGTATTCAAAAGTACCTGACCTATCTTTATGAAATAAGAACTAAATTTAAGAATATTTTAAAGTGTTTAAATGAAATAATAAAAATAAATGCGCAGTTTTTCCAGTATTTTCGTAAATGTAGATTGGTTACAGATGTGCCGTTTTTACGCATTTTAGTACTTTGTGCTGCTTCCGCGAACTCGCAATACTGCTGTTATGCGATTTGGCATACTTTCTACTAGGTTTTTGAGACAATGCTGCGAAATATTCTGCCATTCCTCTATTAGAGCTTCTTTAATTTCGCATAGCGTGATTGGCGGTGGATTCCGCTGACGTACACGTCGTTCTAGTTCATCCCATCTATGCCCAATGGGGTTTAAATAGAGGCTGCTTGTTGGCCAACCCATGTCTGTGATACCGACTTCTTGAAAATAGTCAAACACTGTCCGAGCTGTATGCGGGTGGGCATTGTCTTTATTGGCATTCTCGCCCATGTTCACTAAAAATAGACCAACGTAGTCGTTCTGAATTTCAGTGACATATCTTACTGCAGTTAAAGTACCAAAGAAGAAATCCCAGCCCACACGTGAACAGAGCTTCCACCGTATGGTACTTTTTCTTCTATACAGGCTTGGTTATAGCGCTCTCCCGGCCTTCTGTACACTCTTTTTCTCCCGTCGTGCTTGTATAATGTGAATCTAGACTCGTCTGAAAACATAACTTTTGACCAGTTATCCAGAGTCCAATTCTCGTGTTCTCTACCATAACTCAACCTTGAGTTTCTGTGGTGTCTTTCTAGTTTTGGGCCATTTGTAGGTCTTAATGACTTTAAATGTGCTTCAGCCAGCCGCCACCTTACTGTATCCGTACTCAGATTGTTTCCTCCAGCTCGTAAATGATGATTCTTAACTTCCACAGCCGTAAAAAAAGCGATTTCTCAAAAATTTTGACACCATATAGCAATCCTCCCGCGCCGTCGTGCACCTTGTTTGGCCTGTTCCTGGTCTTTGAAGATAGGATCCAGTTTCATGAAAATGCTGGAGTACTCGCTGAACTGTTGAAAGAGTCACACCAACAGTTCACGCTGTATTTCGCTGACTACGCCCATCTTCAAGCATTATTATTTTTTTTTTATACATAGCACGGCAAATGACTCCATTTTACCTGATGTTAAGTGAATATGGAATCCAGATGCGATGACAACTGGTGCAGCGTGAAAATAACGCAGCATCAGTTACCCTCACTCTGCCGGCCCACAAGGTGCCTCTTCACGCCTCGTTTGAAGGACCCCATATCATAGGAAGGAGGGAAAACGTGTGCAGGCAAACTATTCCATGTTTTGGAAGTGCGACAAAAAAATGAGTCACCAAATTTCTTAGTGCGTGATGGAATATTTGAGACTGTGAAGCGGTGACTCCGGAGAGCAGCACGCGTACTCCTATGGAGGAAGGGAGAAGGAGGGATGAGGTCAAAGAGTTCTTCAGAGCACTCGCCATGGTATAAACGGTAAAACACGCTGAGTGACGCAATATCTCTACGCAATTGCAGAGTTTCGAGAGTATTTGTGACTTCTGCGTTGCCGATAATGCGTACAGCGCGACGCTGCAATCTGTCCAAAGCATCGAGAAGGTACTTTGCGGAACCGTCCCAGATGTGCGAGCAATACTCCACGCAAGACCGTACCTGTGTCTTGTACAAAAGGCACAACTGGTCAGGCGTAAAGAATCGCCGCACCCTGTTCAGAATACCGAGTTTTCGTGAGGCTGTTTTGATCACGGCTTCGATGTAGTCTCTTTGGTTTAGATCGCAGCGAATCGTCATACCGAGCATGTTGATACTGCTCTGCAGGCTTAGAGATGTACCCTGAAGAGTTGGATGGGGAAGGAATGGTGACTTTTTTGCCGTGAACGCACACACCTGTGTTTTCTTGGCATTGAACTCAACAAGATTATTGGAGCCCCATTTAGATATGAGGTCCAATACCCGATTGAGCTCAATGACAAGATTCACTCGGTTAACTTCGGTTTCGACCCGCCCGGCCGCTGGGTGACCGTTATATCCCCCATGCACTGTGCTATCATCTGCATAGCAATGAATATTTCCAAGTGGAAGCATATCATTGATATGCAGAAGGAACAGCGTGGGGGACAGAACGGAACCTTGAGGGACACCAGCGTTCACTGACATGAACCGCGAAGCGCATCCATCAGACAGGACACGGATTCTCCGCTCATGTAGGAAGCCAGCGACCCAGTTGCAGAACTGAGCAGGCAGACCGTATGCCGGGAGCTTGGAGAGAAGAGCTTTGTGCCAGACCCGATCAAAAGCCTTGGCTATGTCAAGGCTAACAGCCATCGACTCACCACGCTTGTCAATAGCCTCACCCCAGAGATGTGCAACGTACGCTAGAAGATCACCCGTTGATCGTTTCGGCCGAAACCCATATTGGCGATCATGAATTATGGAGTGTTCTTCCAGGTAGTGGACTAGTTGTTTGTTTAAAATACGTTCCATGATTTTGCACAAAACTGAAGTAACAGCTATGGGGCGGATGTCAGGATCCTGGTACATTCTTCAGGGGTTAACGACATGATGACTTCAGAATAATACAATTTATAAGACAGCAACACCATAAAATAATAAAAATGCTATAAATATGGGATTTACAGCATTTTTATGGTAAAACTAAAACAAATGCGAAACAATTAATTTGAATTTTTTGGTACTAAATTAAAAAAAGACCATTACTTTTAATTTACAGTTTTTTATACAATTATTAAACATAAATAAAAAGGTTTTACATATTATTTTATGTGGCATTAAATATTATTTAATTTAGTCTTTATTTCTTAAAGCTAGATCAGGTGCTTTCGAAGATATTAAAGATTTTCTAACCAACCTTTTTTGTTTATGGTCCAGTCTATTAATTTTATACAAATTAGCGCCCGCCCACGTGTTGTGGTTGTGGTGTGGTTGCGGTATGTGTGAAAGGAGCCTAAGTATTCTAGCAACGGCCGTGCGTGTTGTATCGCGTCGCTCCATCTGCGGCGTCCCTGGGGCTAGCCATGGCGGAAATCCTTCAGACAATTACACCAGTAAATAAGCACTTGGTGTGTTTCCTTATTATTTGTTAAGGTTTTATTATCTAGCAGTCCTATGGCGAGTTGGTGAATATGTTTAAAAGGAAATAGCAGACTGTTGGATTGTTTTGTAATACTGAAAGTTTGACATTATTGTTTTTATATTTATTCATTGTATGGTGTAAAATTTAATAAATTTTTTTGTTAGTTATTTTTGTAAATATTTTTTTACCACCTATCACTGCGATCAAGCTTACGTTATACAGCCAGCCGGATTATACCGCCTAGATTCGACGAGAATAAAGAGTAATGTTAAAATTAACATCTTTGTTTATATCTTCTCTAAATTAATTTAGTTAGTTGATAGATTGGATTAAAATCTAAAAGATCTTTATGTAAGGAATGAAGATCCTTTTAAACTCAAGAATTTCGTTTATAGTCGCCATCTTTCTATAGAGACCTAAGTTATGATAAGGTAAAGTTTAAATGAAACGTAAATAAGTCTCTTAAATAAATAAATTAGCTTCCGTTTTATACTTCAAAGACCTTTATTTCATTCTAGGTAAATATTTATGTTAAGTTCCATTACATTTCTAATATCAGCGATGTTACATCAAACTTGCCTGATAGAATACAAGCGTTACACTAAAACGGTAATCAATCATCTCTGGCTAACGCATTACATAATAGCTTCATCTTACTACCTCATTAACAGTCGTGATAAATAGAGAGGACCCGGGCGATACATTCATCTTGTCCCTTAATGGGAAATTATGAGCGCGCGATACCGCGGCCCGTCACGTAGAACGGTATAAAGTTGTTCCTGAGTTGAGCCTCGATTACCTGAGCGGTGCTTTTATTTAGCCTTATAATGCCGGTGCCCCAGTCTTGGAGCAGCGGCTTAATGTAGTCTCCTTATATCAGCGGAAGCTCTCAATTATGTTATAATCAGAGCGGGCGGCCGAGAGCGGGCCTCCTATTTCAAATCGGATGGCGTTTGGTCGAACAATATTTGCTTAAATATTGCTTTAGACCCTCTGGACCCCCGGTAGGTCCCCGATCAGAGGGCTGAAGCTGCTGCGATACGCTACGATACGTTAAACTTATTAACTTAATTATGTTATGGACTTAATTATATTTACTCACCGACTGGTGGCTGGCGTTCAGCTTGTCACGCGATCAAGGATAGAAGGTGGAAAAGGAACAGGATGATCGCAGCGCCGCTGCCGTGGCGTGGTGCGCAGCCCGCTACGCGGTACGTCACACAGTCCGTTACTCTGATCACCAGTCCGTCACGATGTCAGGACACCGATTTGCAATAACCAACAATGAGCACCTCAGCCTCGTGGCGGCCCGCGCAGCGCCAACCGAAACTCGAGGGATGTTAGGTATCTATATAAGCTACCGATCAGCCCTAGTACCGTGTATCAAATCAGTTACTGATGGCTTTGATAAAAACGGAATTAATTATTCCTTGCAAAAATCTTTTAACCGTAAAACGACGTGGTTGGCAACGTGTGTATTGAAAGTTAACCGGTCGTCTATGGTGAGGCCTAGAATCTTCACTTCCCTCGACATGGGTATGTCGATCCCGCCCATGCTCAACCGCGGCGTGTCATGTTTCAGCTTTCGCGTAATCAACATGGCACAGGTTTTGTGCGGCGCGAACTTGAGTTTGTTGCAGACACCCCACTGCTGGACATAGGCGAGAGTGGCATTGGCCTGTCGCTGCACCTCGCTGGCCGTGTTCCCGTGAAACACGAGAACGACGTCATCTGCGAACGCCTGGACATTTGGTAGTCGACTTTAGAGTTGACGACGTGGAACTGCGAGTTGTACTCTTAGTGCAACGAGAAGTGAGCGAGCTTACAGCTCCAGATCCATCCGGATATTAGGTAGTGGACTTTACGTGTCCACGGGGCAACTAGCTTGAGACACTAGTCTTAAAGTACCGGATGAAGAATGCGCTTCGGCGGGTTCTAATCTGGCGTTATGACCTGACGTAGATGGTCCCTTGTGCTTGCGCAAGGATGTCTGACACCTTTAGCTTTATAACCTTACGGTTGGTAGGGCGTGTAAGGATAAACTTTAAAGTCGTGTGGAGTTGGGTTGTTCCTCAGCTAGTCGGACTCTGATAGCTGGCCACCACGCGCTATCGAAGGCCCCCTCTATATCCAATGACACTAAGGTAACCAGCTTCTTCAGCTCAACCATACCTCTGATGTGGTGTATTAGATGATAGAGGGCGTCCTCGGTGCTCCTCTGGGACATGAATCCATACTGGCGAGTACTAATCCTCGGTACGAGATGGTATTTAATCCGTGCTACCGACATCTTCTCAAGAACCTTGCCCAGTTCTATGTGTTAAATGGCAGGATAAAACTCCAAATTCTGAAGTTCTACGAAAAGCGAATGTAAACGGTATGGAGTCTATGTTTTTAAAAGGTCAACTAAGGTGGTGTGGACACTTGGTGCGCATGGATGACGCCAGACTTCCAAAAATCAGGAACTCCGTAATGGCAAACGTAAAGCTGGTGGTCAATTCCTACGTTTTAAAGACGTCCTGAAACGACACCTAATATCGAGCACCATATCTGTGGAAATTGAATTGGAATCATTTTACTTTAAACAGGCCAGGATGGCTTAACAGAATCCACAAAAATGTAGATGAATTTGAAACGATGCGTTTAGAAGACCTTGACGCAAAACGCCAAATACGAAAGACCCGGCCAAAACTATCTTATGACTATACTTACAATGACCGTGATCAGCTGTACTGTGCGACCTGTAACCGAACCTTCAAGACCAAGTTTGGCTTTGCAAGTCACATCAGGGCGCACGCCAGGAGATGACGCCAGAGTGTCGCCATCGGCGTATACGTCGTGGAGGACATCTTATCTCTTTACTTAATAATAGCCTACTTTACGTAATTATGTAATTATATTTTGTTTATATATTATGACTAACACCAATACTTTTAAGTGTCTAACTAACTTGACTACTGTAAACTACTCAATAAACGAAAAATCTTTTACTGTAGGTTTTCTTCTAGACACTTCGCAACATCTCTGCAAAATAATCAAGACGTCATCTGATAAATTAATGGTGAACTGTGTCAATGTGGTCTACTAAGCGCTGCACCGTACACTCTGAAGTACGAATGATCTTGATGCATTGAGGTAAAAAACAGTTGATTTCGTTACTGGTCGGCCTTATGGACAATGGAGTAAAAGTGTTCGACCAAACGGCATTAGATTTTATATAAAGGGACCGGGCGAGAACGCGGCCGACCGGCCAACTTAAATGCCACGACTTTAATGCACGGCCTTAATTCATTATTAAAATACACGACCGCACTTCTTGTAACAATTCCACGACAAAAACTTCAACCCTGCGAAATTTAACAATAGGCGTATTTGGAGAGATACAAGATAAGATGATTATGTAGAGTACAAAAGTTTTTAGACTTGGCTAATAAGCTATAATGTAATCCAATGGTAGAAAATTAAATTTAATTAAGAAACCAAATTAATAATGATTTAATACTATCGAATATCGAGAATTGTTTACAACATTTCGAGTAATTCGATATTAAGTATGGAGCCAACTCCATACTTAATTGTGAAACAGTGTCTTAACCAATTAAGACACTGTTTCACAAGAAATATTAACACCACTCAGTATAATCGTGTCAGGGAGTAATTACTAAATTAGTTTTCCAAGAAACATATTCCTTATACCTACACGGGTTGTGTTCACTAAATAAAAAATATCTTCAATATTTATATAAAATACAGTGAAAAATTAAATGCCTACCTGACCCAGCCAGGAATCGAACCTGGGTCTTCCGCAATCCGGGCGGCTGCACTGACCGCAATGCTACTGGGAAGGCTGACGTAAGCACTGAATTTTTCCACTGCTTTTTGATTTTTGAAATGCTTTAGAGCAAGATTAGTGCCATCTATCCAACGATCATTGCAACCGATGGACATGCAGATTCATCTTTGCAGATGAACGCTATAGTAAATTTTTACTTTTTTATTTTAAGTGCTAAGATGAATAAAATATTTATACACTGAGAGATTTTAGTGGTTGTATAGAAAAGTGAAAAAATTATCTCGTTTTCTTAGTTTCATGGTCTGATCTATCCACCTGCGGGAAAACAACCATTAAAATGTTTCGGTGTATAAAATACAGTGAAAAAATTTTAATTTAATTTTTTAAGTGTAGCGATTAGCACTTAATATAAACAAGAAAAAAGATACCTTAAACTTAAAAACTTAGTCATATGTACAGGGTGTTTGGTAATATATGTATAATCCCGAAACATAGCCATGCAACCAAGTATAAATAACACCGTGATAACATGCAAAATTATATTTATAAAGGTTTAGTTTTCCATACGAAAACTCAAATTTATTTTATTACATTATTTTTGTTCAACCCTGACATGTTTTGACTTCTGTTTCGTTTGGACTATGAAGTCGACGAACAAGAACAATGTATCAGCTGGAACTAGGGTTGTCACTTAGCAATTTCTCTTAGTAACAGACAACCCTAATATCTCCGCCATATCGTGCTTTTCAGGTATGTTTATAATTCTCTGGGGTTCTACGCACTGTGCGTATTTTATTATCAACTTCAAGATCATAATAATTTAAGACAATTAAGTTATAGACATCAAACAGCTTGTCCACTATTAAAATGTAATACAGTTGTTTAAAAAACACATCCTTTTTGAATTAAATCCAATTCATCATCATCATCATCATCATCATCATCATCATCATCATCATCATCAGCTCATTTTATGTCCCCACTGCTGGGGCACGAGCCTTCCCTATAGATGGATAGGGAGAACGGGCCATAAACCACCACGCGGGCCCAGTGCGGATTGGTGGTTGTTAACGACTGCTAATGCAGCCGGGACCAACAGCTTAACGTGCCGAGATGATAATTTTTTGGTCACCCATCCGATGACCAGCCTTTGCGAAAGTTACTTAACCTCAGCACTCGCAGACCGGGCGCGTTAACCACTACGCCATCGAGCTCCTCCAATTGATTTTGTTCAAATTTGTCGTGAAATAGGAATTTGTTTATTATTATGTAATCTATAATGATAGTTATAAGTGCTAATAAATATATAATCATTATAAATAATTCTAAAAATATAAAGCCTCAGCGTCAAATACGATTAACAAAAGTTTATAAGCGTATAGTAGAGTCGTTGCCGGCTGGCGTGGCATGCGCGCTGCCAAATGGAACAGTCCGAAAGATAAACCAATTAACAAAATTGTCTCCGCTTTATTTACTGGAAAACTAGCTTTATTTATTTTTGTTATTATTTTGCGAACTTCATCCAAGCTAGACAAACGAATAATACAATAGACAAAACATAGAAGGAGATATGAACTGAACTTATCCTATGCGAAGTAAATACGAACGAAATATTTTATATTAAGTAGATATACTAGCTTTTGTTCGCGGCTTTGCTCACATGGGCTACACATCATCATCATCATCATCATCTCAGCCAAAAGACGTCCACTGCTGGACAAAGGCCTCCTCCAAGGATCTCCACAACGACCGGTTTTGTGCTGCTCGCATCCAGCGGCTTCCCGCGACCTTCACCAGATGGGCTGGCTACACGACATGTAATAATTGTTTTTAGTAAAAGCAAAACTTATTTAAGGTAAAAGTGTCTATAACAATAATCCTGAAACACTTCATGATTTGTAACCAGGCCAAATACCGAAAGATTAAAATTTTATAATGACAGATTTTCATACAAACTTAGGGGGTGCCGCGCGGACGCAAAACTGCGAGTTTCAAGTTTCTATATCCCGTCCCGCGCTGTAGGTATAATTAGCGGGCCACCTTGTGTACGACCGTGCGTACATATGGCGCGCGAGGACATATGATAGCGAGCGAGCGGCGCGTGGCAGTGGTGTGACAACAGCCCACGACTACGAATACGCACGCACACTAATATCTGTACAGAGTAGGCTGGTGATTTAATTGAGCAATGTTAACTTTCGTAAAATCATAGGCGTTTGGGTGAAAAATAGTAAAAGTCTTAATATTTTCATATTCATATTTTTTAATTGAAAAATAAGACAACTGTGGCCTGCGGCATATCAATACAAACATTTTAATGTCGGATTATTGTTTCATGTGCTATACCTACAAAGGTTCTGAAGAAATAGGTTTTTAGATATCAATATTTTACGTATTGTTCATGCAGTTTCTGGGTATTTGTTTTAATTTATATAATTTATAATTAATTCCAAGACAACCATGGCCTTGTGAAAGGATCAAGCTAACCTACACTAGTCCTTTTAATGTATATGACCTATTCAGCGCCTAACACCAGTGACTTAAAAACACGTAAATTTGCAAAATTCCGCTTAAACCCCTATTTCGTATCTTTAGGGGAAGTTTTTCCAAAAATGCTAAAACACGTCATTTTTATTGTTATTGAAAAATCTAAAGATCGATTAAATTATTCATTTTTATACTTCTTACTTTAAAAATATCGATTTGCCCAAAAAAACATTCTTCCCTTTTTTACTCCTTACAAGGAAAATAAACAAAATTCCTGAGACATTTCATTCTTTATTTCTTAATTCTTGAAATAAGAAGAAAAATAAGATTATAAGATTGTATTTATAGATTTAATATTATATTTTTTTTAGCAAATATGTATGTTCAAACCAATTAAAAATAACTATATTTCAACAACGCTGATAAGAGGGCGTGAGTTTGAATCCCGCTCGTGGAATATTTACAGCTTTTGCGAAATTTAGTTTTATTTGTTTAGCTTAATTTGTATTGTGCCAAAAATTAAACTTCATTGGGGTTATATGTAAATGTTTTGCGTGTAAATATGCAAACAATCGGGTTTTATGCAATGAACGATCGAAGGGCGTTCGTTCGCAGCGATTTGTTACATATTGTGTTGGTATTTCATTTATCACGGCGATTCAATTTTCCTGGCAATTAATCATTGAACAATACTGGACCGAGTTTGGACGAACAGGAGGTCCTATATCGTAAAATATACCAAACACCTTTATTAACGCCTGTTTAAGGGTGTATTGGAAATATGTTTAGAGAATATACTTGGTTGGTACAGAGTTTTTATAAGCGTTGCGTTTAAACTTTCTCATTTACTTTCCTATTGCAGGGCAACGGCCTTCTCTCCCTCCCTCCACTTTTCTTTATTCTGAGGTAATTCAGGCCAATTCTTTAAGTGGGAGTCTAGGTTATCCCGCCATCAACGTCTAAGCCTTCCACGTTGTCGTCGTCCGTTTTTTGGACTCATTATCATGCCATATCTGGCATGATAATCTTTGCCCAAAAAGAAAGACAAACAGCCTGTGAAAAAAGCAAAATTTTCTTGAATAATAGGCTTGCTGAGTGATAATAAAAACGAAACATACTTCATTCACCCTATTATGATTTTACACTTACATTTTGATTCATATTTGCTTCTGTAAACCAAATGGCAGGGTTTTACTAGTCAAGTAGGTAGGTAGGTATATGTCACATACCTACCTAAAACTATAACTTGATGAAAATTGTAGGTATCAGCGATAAACAAGCAACAACATAATCCAAATAGTAGTTTAACGATTAATTACCACCGATTGCTTCAATAAAGATGTCGTTAAGCTGGCAGAGGTGTTATTACACACGATAACGCCAACATCTGAAGCAGGCACCTTCGTATTGGCTACCAACTATCACCAAACTTCATCACCAAATGTGTATTGATCAAACGTTTGCGCTTCATATACGGGCGCCTGTGAAATTGTACTAGCAAACTTGGAGCTGGTGTACTTGCTTATGTTGTCAAGTTGGGTGTTAGGATATAAGGCAAGTTTGTGGCAATCAGTTCCTTTGGAGCAGACCAAGAAATCGATACATCCATACCTTATTTATGTATGAATTTAAATAGCTTTTAATGTGTGAAATACTAGGAATAAATACTAATATTAAAAATAATAAAGACTAGTTTAAAACTTCAAATGTTGGTTTGACATAACAAACAATATCAACTAAATAAAGCTTTCAATAAAGCATACGACAAATATCTCAATCAGACATTGTTGCTAACATGCGTCACTTCTCAAGAAGCAACAACGCGGTCGACAATAGATGTATCTACAAGGAAAAGACATCCCTTGATATTATCCAATGACGACACTTCGATATTCATAGTAGCGGAGACATAATAGCAGCAGTTATTGGAACATATATCGGCCCAAAACTACCTCAATATTGTTGTTTTATTACCGCGAAGCAGAACTGGAGTACAATAATAAGTAGTTGACGCAATAAAACGCTATCTACGACCGAACAAATTCTATGACGAACATAAAAAACATTGGCGGCATCGCCCGTTCACGCATTTTACGACCCACTACCAATTTATATGCCTAAGGACTTTTTATTTTACTACAAATGAAATAAAATAATGTTCACACTTTGTATTCACACGATGTATTATATGGATCTCATTTTTATTGGACGCTTAGCCCGCCACCTAAACTGATATGACTACCTCGCAAACGCGAATATAATTTCTATTTCGGCATCACGTCGAACTATTTACAATCTTTCCGTTATTCAGTTTAAGTACACTGAAAAAAAAAATTGTTACTCCAACGAGAATTCTCGTACACTGTACAATTTTTATAGTGCTATATGTGACAACCCTGACGGTTAGTAAGGTCTACTACACAATTATAGTTAAATGTTATTGTTTTTGTTACGATACAAATAGTTATTGACACAATTTTTTATGGTATAGTACACTATAATATATGTTGTCTCCAACAAAAATTTATTGTTTTATTTACATAACCTCCATTAGGCTCTACATGATAATATGGTGGTATGTACATAATATTTTGTAGTATGTCCATTGGTTTTTAGTACTTGTTACCATAAAGATTTGTTGCGCTAACTACAGAAACGTTGCTACTACTATGAAAATACGTTTTACCTACTATAAAGACCTGTTGCACCAACATATAGACTCGTCGAATCTACTATACACATTGTTTCACCTACCGTACAGATAGTTTGCACCTACTATAATACATGTTGTACCTACTATACCTATATGTAGCATCTACTATACATATCATCTTACACCTACTATACAGTTAGTAGATGTAGTAAGGGCTATTGACATTGTTATTAGTATATAGGTACTGATCGTAACAAAGCATGTGTCCCATTATTAATAAATGATTTAATATAAAACAAGCACATATTTAGTTACATTCAGTATTGGTATACTGATAGCAATGTCAAAAAGAGTAGGGACCTACATAGAAAATAAAAAACTATTTTATCACAATCATCTTTTTATTTAAGTATTAAGTAATAAAAACAATAACGATGTGTTCATAATAACATAAACATAAATGTGCACCGTATTATTTAGGCGTAAGCGTAACCCATGTACAATTTGGTACAGTCAAGTGCAAAAATATGTATCAATCCAAAGCATATAAATTTAAGAGAGTTCAATAGTACTTATTTCTAAAATGTTTACAACGTAAATTTAAAATTACCCGATAACTTTCAGTAGGTGAATAGTTATTCACGTAAATTTAAAATTACCCGATCGGGCAAAAAAAAACAATTTTTTGTACAAAATCAACTTTGAAATCGTTAGAAAAAAACAGATGTTTCGTATACGGATCAGCTGAATTTTTTCTAACGATTTCAGGGATGGTTTCATACAAAAAGATGTTTGAATTCACGAGTACTTTTACACATGATTAAAATGACAAAACCTGAAGACCAACGGCAATAATTTAAACCAAGTTTCAAATCGCTATCATAATAATTAAAAAAGTATTTTTTTTTTAATATTTTGCACGAAAATAGCCACTTCTTACCGGAGTCAGAGAATGCATAAATACCGTACCGCTATGTTTATGCAAGACGTAGCGATTTTGTGCAATATTTTTTAGTTTTTAACTTTTTAAATTATTATGGTAGCATTTTGAATCTTGGTTTAAATGGTTGCTTTTGGTCATAGTCATGGGCTAACAGAGAATAAGCTAATAAGTTATATTATCACACTTGACTTCATAGCTAAATAATGATTTCTATCTGGACACTGGACTGCAAAAAAATCTACTCAAACCAAGACCTGACTAGGAGGTTTGAAACTAATAGTATTGTTTGAATGACATCAAATGGTTAAGGGTCTGGTGGATCAATTTTAAGCAAACATATGCGATGGTTCGAGTAGATTATATAGCAGTCCATTGTATTACAACGAATAGTTTCAGTCAGTTCGACTTGACTTGGTGGTGTATTTTGATTAAAATAAAGACTTAAAATTAAAGATTTAGTGGTTAATTATAAAACAATATCATCACAATAACGGAATTCGTTTTATCTAACAACAATATGTGTCCTATTATTAAGCGTAACACATACACAATTTGGCAAGTAGCTAAATAATGACTCATACTTAAAAAACTAATAGTTTCAGTAGGTTCAACTTCGTAAGCGTAAAGTCTTTCATTAAAAAACAAAGTTTTATATAAACTACACTCAAAAATAATATCCTTATAGCTATTATGATTTACTTCAACATATATTTTCTCAATTAATGCAAACAATGGCAAAAGGTCATCTTCACTTAAGAACACCGTTAGAGTTATACTTCTAATATATTTGGCCCCATTAACATCAATCCAATTAATTTCTAATATAATGATGTATTACCAGTATACTTTAATTTAACAATTAAAGCTTTGTTTTGTTTTTTTTACTATAACTGCCTTTCAAAAACGGTTCATTTTATAGTAATTGGTGTTTTATTGCCAATATTAGGAGGTATAAGTATAATTATAAATAAATATAGGAGTAATAAATCCCTCACTTGCTTCTTGTTTGATGATCGCCAGCTAGATTTTCTTCCTTTTGCTAGTGGGTTTCCCAACATCAGTGGCAATGTCAACAATGCTCTTAATGTGTTTACTTCAGTAGCCCTTACATCGTTTTTATCTGTAAATACAATAACTTCTTAACAATAATTTCTGTGTTATGGTACCTACTTAATTTAAAATGAAAATGGAATGATAATTACACGATGTTGCAAAAATAAACATGCACGCACGTAAATAAATGTGCATGCACGTGTTTTATATATTATTATGGGTATAAAATACCAGATGTATGGAAAAAAATATTTACATACAGTTACCCTAAAAAGGATGATGTTATAATTATTTGATAGTAAGATAAATTGTTTGCAATAGTGACATGAGGCCAACATAAAATATTTAGCATAAATACTAACCGTATGTATTCTGTACTTGAATTATTTCTCTCAATGCAGGGTCACGATCAGCTTTTCTTTCTGCGTAGCTTAGTATCTTATTTTTTAAGACAGGAAAATTTTCATATATCAAGGTTTCTTGCCCTGGGTAAAGATGTTTAAAGTCTAAGAGAAGTAACAGGTAACCGGCTGGCTTTTGTAGCACGAGGAATTCTGACAAGTACTGTGCTACTGATTTATCAGTTGTGTATAACTCCATGGTCCTGAAAGTGGTTGTGGTCTACCATTTTTTTTCAACTTATTCCCAAGGTTCAGTCGAATTTTTTAGCCAGTGAAGATTTTGTTCTAAATCTGTAATATTAAAAATAATCAAAAATAAGTTAAGTTAATAATAAAATAAGTTTATCATAAAATAAGTTTTGCATAATTATAGTTTTAATCTGTTAACTAATTAATTACTTAATTAAACAAGTAGGTAGGAGTAGGTAAGTCATTTGTGTTATAGAAATCAGAAGTAAGAACGGTACTAACGGTACTACGGTAATGCACTGGGTGGGGCCCTATATGGAACCTACATACCTAGGTATGTACCTACCGACACTGTGACCCTAGTAAAGTACATAGGCAGGCACTAGACTTCCGACACAAGTTAATTAGGTACTTACATACTTATTAGTTGCACTGAATATTACTCAAGCTCATCAATTAATATCACATGAGAAATAAATACTTCAGAAATAAGCAGGTGTATACAGAGTTATGTAGGTACTTACTTACTTACCTTTGAATACGTTGATGTACTCCTCTAGCGACCAATCCGTGAGGATTTTGACGATATCTTCTGTTATAATACCTGTTGCCCCTGCTGGGTCACACTATTCTTATATTAAAACGTACGCACGCACGATAAGTTGCAACTTTATAGAATAATTTATAGAACTGCGCTGAAATCAAACCGAATTTTACTAATTTTCAACAAGAGTTGTGCGCTGCGCAATCGGCTTGAATAGAATGAAAAAACATGGCCGATTACAACCCCGCGGCCCGTGGACTTTACGACATGCATTGTAGGCGGAACACTTCATTTCGTTTTTGGTACTAAATATACTGTAAAATTTTACTTAATGGGTATCTTTTACTCCGCAAATTTGTTAATGCAACATTTCATCTAGTTATGATTACAAATTGTTCAGTTTAGTAATGTCTACACAAAGCAGTAAGTTCCTACTACTATATTTTGATGTGATCATTACAATATCACATTAACTATAATAGCGCCGTAAAGTCTACAATACGAATTGTTTCGACAAACAATTTTAAAGCATACGTTACTAAAAAAACTGTTATAGTCACATAAATATTGTAATAAAGACAAAATAAAATCAACTATACATTCTGGTAGTATTGTAGAAAAAATTTTTTTTCAGTGTAGGCCGTCCAAACTTGTACGGATTCAGCAAGCAATAAAACTTGTCGGGCGTTGGTAATTTTCCAGAGGCAATAAAGTTAAAAACAAATACAGTTAAATGGCGTCGCGCTTTTAGAAATGGCTACATCGGTTTGGGCAGGCATTATACATGAACTTAGCTTCCAACAAGGCGTACCGACGATTTGGTAAAGGTCCCGGGAAGCCGATGGATACAAGCAGCACAAGACCGGTCGTTGTGAAGATCCTTGGGGGAGACCTTTGTCCTGCTTTGGACGTCTTTCGGCTGAGATGATAATGTGGCTTCACAATGTGTTACAATAATAATATAGTATCCGACGTCAACTCTGAAAACGCATTACAATATGTGATGTAATGAATATTCTTTATGCATTTTAGACACATCAAGTGTGCAGGTGAACTTCGGGTAGGTACTAAATAAAAAACACAAAGAAAACAATATTATAAATTATAGATAATATTGACACATTTCAATCAACATTTGACTAATGTGCACACGATTGAACAAAAGCCTTTACGTCCACTGCTAAAAAACTATTGGTAGTGTTGGATCTACTTTCATACAATTTTGATGGGATGACCAAATTATATTGTGTGAATAACTGTCATGATAAATTATTTAAAATTTTTTAGGTTTTTTTTCGGTTTTTCGGTTTTTTTACAAAAAAGCATCTAGATATCTACTTAACTACTGATACTTTATCGATACTGATTTACGCGGCAGTCCAATTATTTCTGTGCAAAAAAGCTATGATTAACTTCGTATACTTACTTACCTGTAATAAGGACAAACTAAACTCACTTAGTTTCATATTAGTAATATAAAGTTAGTATTATGTCTGTCACGGTACGCTACGATCGCAGTCTCGCGAGGGAATTAAAACTTCTAAAGCAAAAATTTCATTTAGCTACTTAGCTTCATTTTCGCCCACTCTCTTTGATACTTCTAACTCTCTTCGAACTGAAAATAAGTGCTTAATTTTTTCTGAAAACTAGAGCAAGTGCCAGTTTTATTGGAATTGGTGGAGCAAATAGTAGAATTTCAGTTTTCGTCACATCACGTAAAATGTAGTAAGATATATCTCTTGGCGTATGTCTCCCCTGATGATAAGTGGCGGACGACAATGTCGAAGGCGGAAGTGCTCGTTATCCGGAATTTTGAACAACTGAGTGAATATGAATACTCACATCGGAATATAACAATGCCACTAACGTACTTAGATAACGTGGTGGTAGCTAGTTGGTGAATTTAGAATCAACCCGAGAAACTGGTGGTTCAACCAGAGGCGGTGAAGTGATAACGGGTTTACATTCTGGGGTAGTGGCACCAGGGTTCGACAGAAAACAAGTGATCGTCAGTTTTTCCTTCGATTATTAAAAAAAAAGGAGTCATCAGCAGGTGATTTTATTCCTTACCAACAATTGAATACAAAACTACCACCTTCTTTCCTAGCTGTCATCATCCCTTAAAATTTCAATAAAAATCTATTCGAAAAACGACAAAGTGAAAAAATTCCCAGCAGCCCATGACATGCCGGGTCAGGTGCACTAGCAACTATGCTATCGAGGCATCTCTATGGAAAATCTATGTCATTTTTTGGTCACGAAAACTGTGTCGAACTGAACGAGGATAACTGATGCAGCGTAAAAACGATGTAGCAACAGTTACCCTTTTTTATACAGGATAAGATGCATTACGCATACCACTGCGCCTGGGGAGACGCTAATGTTTATGAGGGACTACCCACCCCTTTGAGAGAATAAGGGTATACTCACTAAAAACTCCTGCACTTCCCCTCGGTAACGCCAGGATGATCCAGGACCGTTATAAACAACCACCGGAGTAGTATCAGTAAACCTCACCTTGCCGGCCCATATTTGCTCAGCTTGCAAGATCGCCACTTCGAGCTTCTCAACTATTTTTATAGAAAAGTACGAAGAAATGTGATATTGCGTGACTATAACGACCGGCAAATTGTTATGCTCCGACCTGTTGCGACGGTAAACATAAGATAACCAGTTCTTCAACAGTTGAAGAATCTCCGGTTCCTCAACTATGTCTGACACAAAGAACGCTTCTAGTCGTCTACAAAAGTGAAGTACAGTGAAAACAGTCTGTTGTGGCACTATGTACTTGCTCATTCCAACAGAAACGGAAAATACACCCATTTCCTGCGGCCGGTGTCCAAAACGTAAGTAATTTATTAAATTTACATTTAAACACAAACAATGGAAGGCTGCCAGTTTAAATGTTCCCTCTCAACCTATCGAGTCCTTTGTGTTACTCACAACAAAATTAACTTTCATTAACTACAAGTTGATAACATCTTTGTTCTATTTTATGCTGGAAGTTGCTTCGCTTACTCACCCGGCGCCGTTTTGTATAATGTAGGTGCGAACCACAGAGTTAATTGAACTTTATTGTTTTAACATGCAATTTGAGTTTCGGCTCTATTTAAAGATTTAACACTTTTTGACTTCTCATTTAATATTGAACTTTTATTGCTTAGGTACTACAACAGCTGTCGAAGTAACATGAATGGGTTGTGAAGTGTTCACACCTACTTAAGGCGAAGGGTAAGGCACACTACCGCCGCTCATGGATTTAATTTGATAACTGCTGAATTTTTTTTTAAACATTGCGGACCTTCCGACACTAGGCAAACATCTATTATTTAATAATTGTACACTACTTTTAGGATTGTTTTTGTATTCATTCGCTAACACCAAAAGTGACCATTGTTTGTGAATAAATGCGATAGCCCGTTTTGTGAATAAACCACGCAACAAAAAGTAGTGCACAATTATTAAATAAATACTATGGATGCTTTCCTGTTATCGGACGGTACGCAATGTTTAAAAAAAGATCCGGTCCGTTAGTAATTGTCAAATTTTCAATTGGTGGCGCTAGTGTGCCTTACCCTTCGCCTTAAGTAAATAATATTAACATTGACATAATACATTTTAAATGGATCTATTTTCCTATTACCATTAGATTTCTTTTACTTATTTTCTTTGTTTTATTGGCTAAAGGTTTGAACCGCGAAAAGATTCACGACCTACCCGCTAAAACCCTATTACCATCCCTTCTCACAGCGATGGTTTAAGACCACGTCGTCGTCGGCGAAATTTTTGAATGGGTTGTAAATTAAATTCGAAAAGTTGTCAGCAGATGGCGTTGGGTACAAGATTAACTAGTCGTCAAACGAATTGATTATAACTTCATTATTATTTGTTGTAAAGTGTTATTAAACATTAATAGAAAAAACGAAAAAACAGTCCCAACCTATTGGATGTTGTTAAACCTTTTTGTTAATGACAATGAGTACTTTAACTTTTTTTCTACACCAAAGTAGACTTTAGTAAAGCTGCAAAATCGAAAAGAGATGCCAGAGCGTCGCATGATCAACCAGAAACAATGGTACACTATCAGAAAGCAACCAGCTAGGCATTGTGGCTGTGCAGCGACCGTGGCAGCCAACGGACCACAAAATCGCTCCTGTCGGGAACGGCCGATCCATAATCTGTCCTCATTTGACAATGATCGCGCGGCTTAGTAGAACTGGGCTATTTTTTTAGTCTACGAGTTTATAATAATAGATAAGCTATTCATTTTTAATCTGTTACCCTTACGGGGCGCTACATTGTTTATTTTAAATACCCTTTCTAATCTATTCTAGTATAAGTGTATTTTATTTAGATATTAACAAACTATGTAGATCTCTGTAGTTTCTATAAGCATAAAAAGTTCTAATAAAATTGGGTTATTGTACTGAATAATATTGGAGTTAGTATGGGGATACCGAAAAATACTACAAAGGCTTTTGACAAGTTGACAGCCTCAAAACCAGACACAACAGAAATGTAATTATTTTGTCGGGCAACGGCGACCGCCATGGCACTAACATACTTAAAAAAAAAGGTTTTGTCTTTGACAAGATAAAACTGTTTTAAAACAGGGCTAATACTATTTCAACAGGGAGTTTTCTATACACCCATATTTTTTAACTACCAGAAAATCTTCTCCAAAGTAAACTTTTCCTATGGGACTAACTTTAAAATCATGAAATACAAAACAGCTGTTCATGAATTTCGATCGAGTTATGTATTACATAATGTATGGATCAATTTATTTTTCTTACTGTTTCATAGTTTTGGAAAATGATGGACAGAGGCTACCCTTAAAAAAAGGGTGTATATATAAAATATTAAAAAATATAAATAAACTGTCTCTTACGTAATGTTATCGTCTAGGGTGGTAACGTTGTACAGATAGATATATTTAGGCTCGTAGTAGCTTACATTATATAAGGTTTTAAATTTTTTTATAAAATTATATTTTTCATTATAACGTTTTTTTATTTATTTATTTATTTATAAAGGGGTCCGGTCAGGTGCTAGGTGTTACTTCTTAACTGATCTTTAATATTTGTAAAAATATTATGATCGGATGTTAGTGACGGTAGTTGTTGACATTGAATGGGCGCCTTTGGCTTTCAAAGTAAAAAGTGTTGAATAATTTCGGCGGGCTGGTTAGAACCACGATAGCTCATTTGTAAGAGCACCTGACCCGGAATGTCAGAAGGGTGCAGGTTCAAATCCTGCTCGTGGAAATTTTTTCAACATTTGTGTTTTTGTAATTTGTTCGCAACACAATTTGCGTTAAAAATTATTTGAACATTTATAAATAGCTTGCTTACTTCTTAACTGATCTTTAATATTTGTAAAAATATTATGATCGGATGTTAGTGACGGTAGTTGTTGACATTGAATGGGCGCCTTTGGCTTTCAAAGTAAAAAGTGTTGAATAATTTCGGCGGGCTGGTTACAACCACGATAGCTCAATTGGAAGAGCACCTGACCCGGAATGTCAGAAGGGTGCAGGTTCAAATCCTGCTCGTGGAAATTTTTACAACATTTGTGTTTTTGTAATTTGTTCGCAACAAAATTTGCGTTAAAAATTATTTGAACAAATCAAGTCCCTTCAAAGCTACAATGAAACAAAAAGTAAATTCCGCGAAACAAAAAAGAAGTCAATTAAAAAAATAAAATTGGGCCATAAAGACACAAAATGAACCTAAGTAACATAGTCCTAATTAAAGGTGTATAATAATATTAACCAGTATTGACTTTTAGAAATAATACACCTATTAATAAGTGAGAAAAAAACGTCAATTTCATAGATAAGGACCCAATATAAGACAGATATAAATGTGCTTCTAGTTGCTCACAAGTAATTGAAAGACTTGCTCACATGATTATGACTGTACCTAATCCTGTATACAAATAATAAGCAAAGGAAATACTATAAATTCGTTTTAACTTTTTAGATATTAACAGCTGCAAGTTAGTTACCAGAATACAGAAACATCATTATCATACTAGCTAATTATACCTACTACCACTGTTAATTAATAGTATATTTGACACCTTGACTTGATCTTGATTAAACCTGAACGCTTTTTATCTGAAACCTTTTTTTAGCTATTTAATTATGATTTGCGCATTCACCGGGGCTAGGGGCGACACCGGGTTATGTGGGAATCTCCTCCTTTTTTTAAAGAGAGTTTGCCTCAGGCGGCTTTACCAGCGTCACCGGAAAGTTAATTCCACTCTCCTCTTCTTTCCTCATCTAAATACTAAAAGTTCGATGACGGGAGGTGTATACCCACTGAAAACCTAGTACCACCATCCCTTCTCTTCCACGCGGAGACCCGGGATCACGAACGGAAAGCCAGTCACCGAGTTCGTTTATCTGTAACTTAAAATCACCTAAAATGAAGTTATTAATTAAACACGTGGCCGATTATGATAATGACGTCAAATCTTTATATTCCAAACCAACTTTCGTTTTAACAGATATTATAAAAATGTATCACCAACCTGTTAACTATTATAATATCGATACCGGTAAATATTCCTTCATATCATCATTCCAACACCTCTGGAACTTGAAATGCCCTGTTCCTTCATATTTCATCCAACCGGCGGAACAGATGCCACCAGGGAAAAGACTGCAGGGGCCTCTTTGGCAAACACTTAAACGTTTTCGTACCGGCGTAGGTCGCTGTAAGTAAAACTTAGCTAAGTGGCGCTATGCCGCGGGGCTCGGCTGTGATTGAAGTGATTCAGGATATGACTCACCGGCTTTCGTGCCACTTGTGCCAAACCACCTGCACAAGGGAAGACTTAATGAAGGCCACCGACGCTGCAGTGCGCATGGCCGGTTTCTGGGTCGGGAGGATATACGGCCATTGCCAAGAAAAGTAGAAGAATATCTTCATCCCACCATCCCACCATCCAATTCTTTAGTAATATGTAAAGTTGACCATACATTAGTAAACACAAATGTATCATTCTACGAGTATAGAGCACAGCGCTATAAATTCTACTAAATAACTGACTAGCGTAATGATGAGTTGCGATGTTGGTTAGGATGGCGAATATCAAAACGTACGGGTACGATGATTATGACATGAACATTAAGCTCCGCTATTGAAGAGGATAATTATATAAGACTTCTAAATTGATAAAAGTGTTGGAAAATAATATAGAAACTGACAGTTTAATTTTATTATTATGTTTGGTGTTAATAGTTACATGGTATGTGTAACGTAGGCGTAAAAGAAATAGAAGTGGAATATATAAAAGGACAGAGGAAAGTAAAGTTATACGTCATTAATAAAACAAGTAATAAAACAATAAATCAAGAAAACAACGACAAGCAACGAAGAGTAAACAATAGAACAGTTTAAAGAACAAAAAAAAAGTATAAATTTACTAAAAGTATTTTCATCCCACCATCTCGGAAAGAGTATTTTTGCTCTTCGATATTTGAGTGCAAAAGCCGTTTTTATCCCCTAGAGGATAAAGTAAATTGAATTTGGAACATCGTGTGCACTAAGTTTGTGAATTCAAAACATCATTAAACCTATTTGCTTCTACCTCCATGGTCCCCAATTTATCAGTACTGTAGCAACCGAGACTCCTTGCTCGGGCATACTTACTGGCAGCCACCGTGGCCTGCATTAAAATATAGTAGAAGAGAAAGAAGAAGAACA
This sequence comes from Eudonia mercurella, assembly GCA_963082485.1. Lineage (NCBI taxonomy): Eukaryota > Metazoa > Arthropoda > Insecta > Lepidoptera > Crambidae > Eudonia > Eudonia mercurella. The sequence goes on from OY720032.1 coordinate 7,946,327, forward strand.
TCGCGGACTCGGTGACGCGTCGCGACGACGAATTGATTATTATTATTTCATGTTGAAAGTAATATAAATATTTAAAGCTATAAAGCATTATTATTCGATACAACCCCCCGTTCCTTAAGTAACGACCCAGTGGGGTGTTACAGTACACAAGTTACTAACACCAACATTACAGTACCTAACAAAAATATTACACTTAGTAACTGTAGCAACGTTACTTTCAATTTTCCTTAATTATACCTAAGTATTGTTTGTTATAATTTAAAGATTATTCTGTAATACTTACCTTTCATAATGTAGTAGTTAATACCTAAACTAAAATAAAAGTATCTTGTGATTGTAAATGTTTTTTGCATTTAGTCATTTCCTCGCTGAGGTGGCATGAAAAGTTAGGTGTTGCACTCGAGTGCAAAGATTTTTCACCTGGTGCTCTTTTGATTCCCTCGCTAACGCTCAGGATTCTAATTTTTGAATCACTCGCTGCGCTCGTGATTCAATTTTAGAATCCTTCGCTTGCTCGGTCATCAAAATTGAGCACGCGGTTAAAAAACAACTTTGCACTCTTGTATAACAAATAACTATTACTCCGTATAACCATGGACTAATAATATGTATCTAAGTTAGGGGCTTTGCAAACATGGGCACCTAACAAGATACTATACTATACTACTCGCCTAGCCGATTCCGGCTACAGCGACCGCTTTTATGGACTGCCGTCACGGAGGTTCTGTTGATCTCCCCTTTCGTGCGCTCGCAAGTGACTAATAGAGCCAATTTATGCGAGAAAAGTGCGGTCACACTTGGGGCAGGTCAAGATTCCACCGCGATAATTGTAGGAAATAGCCGCAGGTGGTCGGGCTTTGAGCTCATTTCGTTTAAAGTCCAGCTCTTCTACACGTTTATCCTCGAAAGGGTAGATCTTTTGCTTAACGAGGCGTCTCCATTTGGGTCGATTTCCAGCAAGCGACTCCCATTCCGAGGGCTCGATATCACATCTTTTCATATGCCTCTTCAACACGTCCTTGTACCACAAAAGCTTTGCTTTCGCTTGCCTTTTTGAAGCTCGCAGTAAAAGACACGTTTGGCAATCCTCTCATCGGGCATTCGGAACACATGACCACACCAGCGTAGCTGACGCCCCATCAGACACGCCTCTATGCCGCAAGTGTTAGTACGGCGTAGGACTTCCGTGTTCCTGATGCGGTCAGACCAGTGGATGGCCATAATGTCCCGAAGGCGCCGCATGTGGAATCGGTCAAGTGTGCGAATTTGCCTGCGGTACAAAAACCAGGTCTCGGATGAGTATAAAAGGTTAGGCAGAACTATAGCCTGGTATACAGAAACCTTTGTTGCTACCTTTAAATCATGAGAACGAAACACCTTATGTCTTAGTTTGCCAAATGCAGCAGAGGCAGCACCGATTTTGGCATTTATTTCGGCATCTAGGTCGCAATTTGCAGTAATAGTGCTTCCCAGGTGCTTAAACTTCTCTACTGGCTTCAGGACGTCTTGCCCGAGACGGATTGGGACCTGTTCAGTCTGTGAACCAACAAGATAACATTACTTTGTCGTATGGAATGAAAATAAAAAGCAAAGTGGTTTATTCATAATTTTGTATGAATTAAAATATTGCGCATCAAACGCAATGAGTTGAACGCTACGAATACCGCACAAAAGAACCGAGTGCTTTATGGTTCCAGTGCATATTGTTCAAGCATTTGTAACCGGTCCATTTTTATAAACCATTCTTTCAACACTGGTATTCATTATGCAAAATAACTTTACCAAGTTCTTTAACTATTAAAGAAAAATTCACTCATTATTTCTAAAAATCGCAACAGACTGCGTTATTTGTAACCTTATATTAATAATTATTGTCGAATAGGCGGGTTGGTGTAGAATAAAACGTTTCTGCTAAACGTCAAACTGGCTCATAAAAAAAGAAAGATGGGGAGTTTTGTTATCTTAAAGAAATGGTAGTTTTACCTTCACTATAAGCAAAGGTATCTCAGGGTATGTTGTCTTATGTTATGATAATATACTGAATTCACTACTCATAATAATTGAAGCTCTGTATTGCTTTAAATGTGATTATGGTTATATGCAACTTACACGATATGTATTTGAGTATTGTTATTATATTATAAAACATAAATAATGAAATTTAGTAAGTAATGATTATTTTGAAATGATTAATATGATAACAAATAAAAGTATTAGGAGAACAATGAGTCTCCAGTGGTCACTCGATATCATCTAGATGTAAATATTGGGACATACCTTCATATATTCATTATACAATGATATTATATAATATATATTGCTGGATCAGAACTGAATTTCGAATAGAGATTTCGATGACCGCATTGCAAAGCGATTTTGCTTTGAATGTGATACAAAATCTGCATATGGGTAGTAGTTTCAGGATATTATCATTACCTCTCGAAAATTGTATGCTTAACATAATATTATATTTTCTTCTTATATATATATATATATATATATATATATATGTATTTATATCCAGTTTTTCAATTTAGACAACTCAAATATATTTTTGTGTTATGTTATAATTTATTTGTTTATTTGAACAATCTGTTTAAAAATGTTATTGCTTTCCTTGTTAACGAAAAATACCAGTTTAGTTGACAAAATTCAAAAAATAAATCCAAATACAAATTTGATAAAGTAATGCCTCTTGCTTTACCTATTGCCACTAATCCTATGCATAGAGAGATTCCCCATCCTGCTTCTAATATCTTAATTTCTATTCCGGGCTTACTATAGAGAATATTTCTTTCCCCGAAATCAAAAAGGACGACTTATTGGAAACATTCATTCCCGGATCATCCCATTATTGCTCCGTCTGAGAGCTTTCAGTAAAAAGTAAAAGGGATCATAACAGAATTTATTTTATATATAGAATTTATTTTATCGGCAGTAACTCGCAGAGCGATCGGTGGAGCCGGCGGAGGCTTAGGAAATTATTTTCGAGGGTGACCATCAAACAACTCGCTTGCTACAGAAACTTTGTGTTACATAAAAGAAGTTTTATGGAGCGATAAAGACCTTTTCAAGGGTCTCTGTAGGAGCGCGCCGAGCCCACGGAAGGCTACGGCCTCTTGGGCCTCTGCAAATGACTTCAAAATCACACAAGTACATAAGCATAAACTACGCTAGTACTCCAGTTTGCTTTTTTATTTTGTAAGCGACCTTTTTGGGTAAAGTATTTTTAATCGAATATTTGTTATATTTTCATATAATTTTACTAAGAGCCTTTGTAAAGTTCGGTAAACCGTACAAATTCCAAATAACAATATTTTACCACCAATAAGCCACTTAAAATTAGATTATCACGTTGATTACCGCAAAACCAGACACAATAGAAAATTCATTGTTTGTCGGTCACAAGTGACCACCACGGCGATTAAAGACTTAAATAAAACTATACATTTTTACATGAGGAGGTCGATCACGCAGTGGTTAACGCGCCCGGTCTGCATTTGCGAAGGTAGAGCAACTTTCGCAAAGGCCAGTCATCGGATGGGTGACCAAAATATTAACATCTCGAGCTCTTCTGTGCTTCGTAACGCACGTAAAGCCGTTGGTCCCGGTTGCATAAAATCTGGTAAACTGCTCCTTAGCGTCGCTAACTACCACTAATGCGCACTGGAGCAGCGTGTTGGTATAAATAGCCTCTTCTCCCTATTCAACCACAGGGCCGGTTCGCGCCCCATCAGTGGGGACATAAAAATGAGCTGGAGATGATACATGTCTTTACTTTATATTCAGAATGGAACATTTTGATGTGCTGTTGTTATTTTTATTAAAGAAGACATAATTAATACAATAACAAGACAAACTAATAAAATTAGGACGACAGTAATTTTATATAAGCGGCTGCGGACGCCCCGCAGGAAATTGATTGGTTACTTAACTCTCTCGAGCCGAGCTCGGTCAACCCATTGCGCCATTAATTACTGTATACAATTTGAATAATATGTTTAAAAAGTAAAATAGTTATAACAGATTAATAAATAGTCTATTGATTTATATAAATATAGGAGCTTTGAGACCTTGCCTTGGGCGAAATAGGTTAGTAAAATATTGATATATCGCTTTATGCGATAAGACTGCCTTTACCCACCTTCATAAAAAAGGTAAATTCTGTAGGGTTGTATTTAATCGATCACCAAACTAACCTAACCTAACCCACAAAAATACTAAGTTAGCACCTAAAAATACAAAGTTAGCACCTAAACTACTATTTAGATGCTAACTTAGCATTTTAAGTGCTAGCCTACTATTTTTTTGTGGATCAATTTATTATTTCTCAATTCTGTAATCAAACAAAGAACAACTGTGCTTGAGCACAGACTATGCAGGATCTTTGGTGCAACCATGCAACCAAACTTATAGGACACCGTGCACGGTAACATGCAAAATCATATTTACGTAGATTTAATTTTCCATACAAAACCGATATCATTATTTTTGAAAATTTTTTGAAAAGTTTGAAGAAAATATGATCTTGAATTTTTTTAAATAAAAAATTAATCAATTGTTTTATTTTATTTTCTACAGCTTGTAACAGATCGACCTTACTCATCACTTAACACAAAACGTTATAAAGGCTAGACGCGTGATATAAAAGAAAACTTTATATAACACATTTTCTTACCACTGTTTATAAAAAAGTGCAGATTTATAACATTGGAACGACGAGCAATTAATGTTTGACAAACTCAGAATGAGTTATCCCTTTTAAATATAATACCTATTTGCTGTTAGAGAAAAACTTTTAATTGGAAAACTTCGAATACATATGACAGATGTTTTGAAGGAATTATTGTTGGAATGTTAAAAGTGTGTAAATGCTCAGAGCTCCATTAATTAATATATATAATTAACATCAAAAGTTATTTTAAATTATTTTGACACAAAAAGTAATTTCACGTAAATACGGCTTTAAATATCCTCATTTTTGGATAATATGGCAATTGGCAACCTTACCTTTTATTAAAACAAGAAAAACAGTCATCATCATCATCATCATCATCAGCCTGTACTAGTCCACTGCTGGACATAGGCCTCTCCAAGTACACGCCACCGAGCACGATCCGCGGCTAATCTCATCCAGCTCTTGCCAGCCACCTTGCGAAGATCGTTGCTCCAGCTTGTCTGAGGGCGTCCTACACTACGTATGCCGATACGCGGTCTCCACTCGAGAACTCGTTTACCCTAACGGTTGTCGGTTCTGCGGCTAACATGACCGGCCCACTACCACTTCAGCTTGCTGATGCGATGGGCTATGTCGATTACTTTCGTTTTCTGTTGGATCACCTCATTCCGAAATCGATCCTTCAGAGAAACTCCGAGCATAGCCTTTTCCATAGCTCGCTGAGCGACTTTAAATTTGTGAACCAGCCCTACCGTGAGTGTCCACGTTTCGGCTCCATATGTAATGACCGGTATGACGCACTGATTAAAGACTTTCGTCTTTAGACTTTGTGGAATAGGCGACGTAAAAACCCGACGTAATTTCCCATATGTTGCCCAGCCTAGCTGTATCCTTCTGTTAGCCTCTTTCTCGAAGTTGTTTCTACACAATTGCAAAATCTGCCCGAGGTAGACATATTCCTTAACAACTTCGAGAGCTCCGCCTTGTACTGCAATCGGTCCCGGAATGACATGTTCGTTGAACATATCATTCCGGGACCTTGGTTTTGTCCAAGTTCATCCGGAGACCGATGCGGTGAGAAGAATCAGCAAGGCCGCTTAGCATGTACCGTAAATTCTGCAACGTTTCGGCCACGATGACGATGTCATCCGCGAATCGCAAGTGTGAGATGTGTTCGCCGTTGATGTTAATGTCACGTCCTTTCCAATCCAGCGTTTTAAACACATCCGCCAATGCGTTTGTGAACAATTTGGGGGATATCACATCCCATTGTCTCACACCTCTATGCAAGAGGATATGCTTAGTCTGCTGGTTCTGTACTTGGACCGCCATAGTGACAGCATTGTACAGACACCTTAACACTTGGATATATCGTCGATCGACTTGGCATCGTTGCAGGGATGCTAGACAAATGCTGCTAGGATGCTAGGATGCTCTAGGATGCTATGTATCTTAATAGTATATTTTAAGCAGTTTGTAACTTCTTATTGTGAAAAGAAAATAAACTTTTTTTATTATTATTTAATTATCCCATACAACAAACGTGATTTTTTTTTGCTCGTTTTTGCTCGATGTTGATAATGGGAACAGGTAAACGCTTGAAATTCTCACAGAATATTTAGTTATATATTCACTTTAAAAATAAATAATTAAATTAAAATAAAGTCAATATTTAAGGGATTTGTTGTATGGGAGCCCATACAACAAACGTGATTTTTTTCTAATTTTTGTCTCGGTCTTAATAACGATAACAGGAAGAAACTTGAAATATTTTTTATAGATAATGGTACGGAACCCTTCGTGCGCGAGTCCGACTCGCACTTGGCCGGTTTTTAGTCATAGGGGCTGTTTCCTAAAGAAAGAATTCATCAAGAAAAACCCCTCTCTTTCGTCTTATTTAAACGCTTTTTTATTTTTTATACATCATGAAGAAAGCTAAATAGCAATTTAAAACGAGCATATGAATAGAGGAAAGTTAATAGAAACGGTACTCGTTATATCAAGTGACAATCGTACTCAGGTAGAACCGCTTCATTTACACAATGCAAGTTAAAACTTTGCATACATTCCCAAATTCCATTGCCAAACAACACGTGAACTCACCAAAAGTAACGCATGAACACACAAATTGTATCTTTGTTACTGAATAACAACTTTAGGTTGGAATATAAATGAGCAAACGAATTAAAAGAACTTTGAACCTTTGTTTGTTCTAAAGAATACTTTTCTTTGTCAAGTGGGAAGCTGTCAAAACAGCCTTTAACAGGCGTGTGGCGCTTGGCTGCGACAGGTAATATAGAGCCAAAGGAAATAGTGCTTACGACTTTGATCAATAATAGTATAGGAGAAATTAAACCACACATACTCTTTTGTAGTCTTATTTTAAATTAGGTCGTTATGTAATAAGAAATTTAGATCATTTTGTAATGAATTTTTGTTCCGGATCCTTAATCTAGTAATATTATTATTGGTCGAAGGCTCACGGGCCATTAGGCTGCTTTTGCACCAGGGTACCTAGTGTGAGTTTCATTTGCAATTCGATCACGTTGACTAAAACGAAAATTAGTATGGCACTGAAGCAACGCCTCCTGGCGATATTAGAGAAGAGTTAAAATTTGGCATACAAATTCTCGTTTACGTAAACGTAATCGAATGAATACGGATAGTGAACAAAACTCACACAAGGCGCTCAGAGCTGTGCATGATAGTTAAGGGGGTGCAGCGCGGACGCAAAACTGCGAGTTTCAAGTTTCTTTATGATAGCGAGCGAGCGGCGCGTGGCAGTGGTGTGACAACGGCGCACGACTACGAATACGCACGCACACTAATATCTGTACAGAGTAGGCTGGTGATTTAATTAGAGCAATGTTTACTTTCGTAAAATCATAGGCGTTTGGGTAAAAAATAAGAAAAGTCTTAATATTTTCATATTCATGTTTTTTATTGAAAAATAAGACAACAGTGACCTGCGGAATATCAATACAAACATTTTGATGTGGGATCATTGTTTCATTTGGGCTATATTTACAAAGTTTCTGAAGAAATAAGTTTTTAGATATCATTATTTTACGTATTGTTTATGCAGTTTCTGGGTATTTGTTTCAAATTCCAAGACAACCATGACCTTGTGAAAGGATCAAGCTAACCTATACTAGTCCTTTTAATGTATAAGACCTATTCAGCGCCTAGCACCAGTGACTTAAAAACACGTAAATTTTCAAATTCCACGCTGCACCCCCTTAAGCGGTAACCGTCTACTAAAAATATTACTTCGTTTTTCTTGACTCTCTAGTGTTTTTTTACAGAGTTTGTTGTTAGTCTCAGGCGGCCTTCACAGCGTCACCGGGCTTATTTGGGGGCGGCGAGAAACTTAAAGGGTTCCTCGAGCCGTGTGATCGAAACACCGTCAGAGGGTTTTATAAAGCTTGTGTGAAATGGGTCTACTTACCCTTGTTCTATGAGTACGTGTCTTTGGCCTATGCTATGAATGTTTAGTGTATCATGATATTGTGTAGTGGCATTTTGAGGATCGGGCGAGACCCCACTAGCTCGTCGTAAAGTGAAGTAATTCCATTTACTTCTAATACTACTCCCACTTACTCTCTACTTACCTCGCACTGCTCTTGAGGAACCGCAGCCTTATAAACTACCCGGTTAATACTAACCCACTAACTTTTGCTTCCGAATTGCGTAAGCTAATCTAGTCTTTATTTTATTTGCCTAACTTCAATGATTTGTTGGTGACAGAAGTCAACAAAGCTTTTACGACACATTATCGTAGGCACCAAGGACTCTGAGTTTGATATTAACTTGGGCTTTAGTTGGAAGGTACTAGAGCTTAGTCGGTGATATTGTAGGTAGTATTAGTGTGAAGAAGATATATAAAGAAATTAATGTAGTTCATAGAACCATTGTAGTCTACTGACAACTTAACCACCATCACACTATTTAACCCCACACACTAACGGTGTCAGACACAGAGGACACAGAGGTGGTTCGATTTCGAGCGATGAGTACCGTTACGTAGGTTTTTGTGCTCGGTATGGTTGATAGTGCCTAGGCCTTCTTTAAATCTACGTGGCTTGCTACCAATAACTTCTAAGTCATATGCCGCCACAAAGATCTAGTTTGTAGTATTGTTGTGTTGTTTCTCAGTGCTGAGCGTTCCAGGTGAGCTACGCATCCAGTTTCGGCCTGATCATCACTTATTATCAGATGAAACGAATGTCAAGTTTCCTTGTAGTGGGATAAAAGACACCAATCTCATTACAAGTAATTTGGTTTAGTACTTAGCATCCTTAGAATAATAACGCCTAGAACGATAGTGTCAAACAAAGTTCGTCAAAATATTGAGGCACAAAATACTCCGTCGTGTGCGTCAGCAGCTTGTCGTTACACATACAACCGTACGAATAAATATTGCAAGTAAAATGGTAATTTCCCCAAATCGGGGTAAATGGGTAGGTTACTAAACTCTTATCTTGTTTCATAGTTTAAAAATTGTATTGTTGTTACATATGATTTTTTTAATTACTTGAATTTTTTTAAGTGAAAATAGCCACAAAGACAATAGTCACAAAAAGAAAATTGTCTTCTATAATTATTACATATTATTATTTTATTATATTAACGGCATACATTAATAATATTAACTGTTATATTATTATACATTAAGATGTTTTCATTTAAGTTTGTGATTATTATTTAAAAAAGTAAAAATTGTAAGGTACATACATGCATAAATAGCTCACGCCTCAATCCCTCAGGAGGGGTAGGCAAAGACAATGGACCGCCACTTCTCTCTTAAACTATTTGGAAGCATAATTTTATCTCATTATGCATTGAATATTATTTCGAGCCTTTAGTTAGATGGCGGTGAAGCTACGACTACCACAATTTTCATATCATTAGCTACTTATTTAAAGATACTTACATATAACACGAAAACATGTACATACATGTTATGTAAATGTAACAATGTTTGGTGATAAATAAGAATGCCAATATTTATTCATTTACTTTATTGCACAAAAATCAGTCTTATCAGAAAAAAATACTGTTATAACATTTTTTCAGCATGTCAGTTTTAAATCCTTGTAGCTGTAACTATTTTCTAAATAACTGGCGCTTTGATAACAGCAATCGTGATAAATTGTCTTTCTTGGACTCTAGACTTGGATAAAAACAACTCTAAATAAAAATAACTCGGAACACAAAATGGGGTAAAAGTTTTCCTACATCTAGCAAAACATACATGGAATGACATATTACAAATTTACGAACATTAATATCGTGTTTTACGAAAAAATAGACATTGATTAGCTGTTCTTACAGGTGAAATGTAATTTTAGCATCCTTTTTGCTAGATTCTGACTTGTGAAAGCATCCTTTGATGGCACAAATCGTCATTATAAACAAAAATTGCAGAGCTGCTTACGACACGACGTGACCTTGGATACTAACGAGCCGTTCGACCAACCAAGCCACATATGGCTTGGTTAAACTTGCCTCAATCGCCGTGCGCGTACTCGGCTTCTAGGCGTTATTATTCTAAGTTAGCATCCTAATAAGATTAAGATTACGAAAAATCATACACGAACGATACTTCTTTCTCTAATATTTTTAAGCCCGTCACTTTACGCCAGCTAAAAAATAAAAATCTCAAGAACGCCTGTCTTTAACATAAATTATTGGATCCGACGTAGTAAAGTATCTATATCATTAGCCGGCCAGGCATTTTCAGTTAAGTCATAGTCGGTAGCTTTGCCCGCCCGCTGGTTGTCAAAGGCCCGGATTGCGCCGCTGACGTCCGGATCAAATATTTGCTGAACAACAAAGAAGTTGCTTATATCGAGAGAGCCATTAATCACTCTATTATTGTATAGGGTGCCTCAAAGCTTAATATTATATTGCTTTTCGACCTCGACTCCTTTACGACCAACCGTCGTCGTAATAACTTGCCTAACAGTTACATGAAAATCGATAGCTGTGAACTTAAACAGTCCGTTTTAGAGGAACTTAGTCAGGATCCAGAAATACTTATTTTTTTACTGGGAATTTGCATATGTATATACCATGAGTTTGGCTGTTCTATACATTACTATAAGATCTATATTCACCATAAAATGTGCAATATTTTTTAAAATTTTGGCGTTGGTACTTACGTATATAAAAAGTTGTTCCAATTATTTATTAGAATTTTTTTTTTTACATTTTTATGTAATTGTAATTTTTTTCTAGGATAATAATAATTAAAATTGTAAAATTTCACGTTTTTAGTTCACAACTTTGAAATATTATTAGTGCTAAAAACTTTCTGTATTTGAGAGTGTTCAATTATTTAAGCAGGCTGTGTTCACGTCAAGAAGATTGTGTAGTTAAAATGTATGTTGGCTTTTTTACTGTTTTACTTGTATTAATAATATATATTTTTGGAAAGTAGGTAAGGTAATATACACAACAAAAAGAAACATAATTCAACTGAACTAAAAAAACAGAGAAAAAAAGTAGCAAATTAAAAACTAAATACCTATAAATAAAAGATGTCCTCCAACTGTGGGCTCATGAGAACGGTCCCAAGAATACTAATACGCTGGCAGAGGTAGCCGCCAGCCTTCTTGTCGCCGGAGGCCTCAACAAGGCGAGCACTTAGCTCTTTAACAAGCTGCCTTGCCTCCAGCCCCCATGGACTCATTGTTTCCACCGCAAATGGAGCAAATTAATAATTACGACCCAGGTTCGCGTATTTGTGGTGGTAAAAGCACTGCGGATGATGCTGTTTAAAGATGTGTGGCATAACATACGACCAGCACTACGAGCGCATGAGAGGCCACCATGGGCCAAGGTCGCCGACAGCCTTTCCACATTCACAGCGGTAAGGGTTGCCTAACTTGGCGCCTAAACGGAGGCAGACCGCTATAGTGAGAGACGGCCCATCCAACAAGGTACCGACATTGGCTGATGGTAATGCCTGGAGCCAGTGGCCTCACTCTCTCTCAGAGACGGCAGTGAGACGAGCGAGCTCGGCCGTGTCAGCCGATGTGGATATAAGCCCTTCCAGATCTTGATTCCATAACGGCTCGTCCCATTGCTTCTGAAGTTGTGGAAGTAAAGGTAGACTAGAATTTTGAGAGGCGTTACTCGCATCTGCATTGCACGACAACTCTACGGAACCCAAAGAAGAGTTAATAACCTTCCTGTAGAGATTGTTCGTGTTATGAGCAGATGACAAAAACGCTGGCAGTGCCATGCTGGATAAATTTCTAATTCCGAGACCTCCGAACCGTACGGGAAGTGAAGCCTGTAGCCATATACGGTTGTTCCTTTGACAATTTAGAATTTGAACAAGAGTATTTTTAATTAAATTATCTAGATTGGACAACAGAGCAAGAAAAAGTCAGAGTTGGGAGCATCGAAGAACATAAGTAAATTTTGAAACGAAAAGACAAAAACGTATTACAGATAAGGCCATGTGTGGATTAATTTGGAATAAACGGTCTGAAGTTAAATTGAATTTAGCAATCGCTCCGTTTATGAAAGCTGGGATAAAAAAAAGCTTGTAATAACGAGTCATCGTGGAGAATGTTGATGTTGAGGGCCAGACGACTGAAGTCAGTAACTATTTGTGTTCTACGGTTTGGGGCCATAGAATTTGAAATGTATTATATAATTCACACTTTGAAAAATTTAGTTTCAATCCTATAGTGCCAAATTGTTTTATTAAACTTTGTAGGTCCTCGAGAACTAAACCCGAGTTGCCTCCTTAAGTACCGTCATCGAAGTACCAGACCTTAATTTTTTTTTTAACTTAATTTAATTTAACTTGATAAGTACAAAATCAGTTTTGTGAACCAAAAAAAAAACTGATTAAGGCAAAATGTGTTTAGAAATAAACTATACAGTCATGAGCGTAAATGTGTTGTTATATGGCAAGACAAACATATGTTTTCGCTACATGTTGTCACATATTCATGAAGCTAAATCGATCAGTGGCATGAGACAGATGTTAAAAACATGTGAAAGGTATGCTAAAACACATGGCTTGCTGTACAATGAGAAAAAGTGTCACTTCATTATTTTTAGGAGTGGAAAAAAGTTACCTAACCGTGTACCTCCTTTGTTATTAAATGGAGTACCACTTAATGATGTTAGTAAATTTAAATATTTAGGTCACATTGTAACCGAGGACCTAAAGGATGACTCAGATATAGAGAGGGAACGTAGGGCGTTGTCGGTACGTGGAAATATGCTGTAAAACTACATAGATATTGAAACACTACAGTGTTACACTACAGTGATGTGTTACACTACAGTGTAAGCGTAAAAATAACGCTTTTTAAAGCTTTTTGCCAAAGCTTTTACACGTGTGGTCTATGGGCTAGCTTTACTCAAAAATCATACAACGCATTGCGAGTACAATATAATAACATTCTCGGGGCTCTATTGCGGTTCCCACGTTTTTGTAGCGCGTCAGGCATGTTCGCTGACGCTAACATAGACGATTTTTATACAATCATGCGCAAAAAAACTGCCTCATTGATGCTGCGACTGCGGGGGGGCACCAATGGAGTCCTGAGAATGATACATGAGAGAGGTGACTCTGCTGTCTTTGGGCGGTTCATTGAATTGCACGTCATAAGACGTTTAAAGCGATGACTGCCCTAATTTAATATTTTAATTTAATTTAATATTTTAATTTAATTTAATATTTTAATTTATTTTTAATGAAAATTTTGCTTTTGTCATTTAAACACGCTGAATTTTAATTTTGTAATTTTTATTCTGTATTTTTTATTTTGTAATTTTTATTTTTATTTCGAATTATTTGATATTGTACCTATATGATCCAAAGTTGGTCGAAATAAACGCATTTTATTTTATTTTAAAATCATAGGCCACATATAAATTATCAAATAATTTAGCTTTATTAGTAAATAATATTCTCGTGCAGATAATTTTGCACTTCGTTTTGTCTATAGTAATTTATTTATGCTCGTGACTGTATATACTAAATAAGTTTAATATACCAACCTACTTTGCTGGAATGTATCTTTTCACGAGCAAAATTTAAGCCCACACCTTCTGTCAATCCTGGCCAGGTACAGTCAGCAAAGAAAGTCGTGATAAGTACTTTGTTAAAGTAACTTACGAATATAATAAACGCTTGTCAACTTGTAGTAAATATTTCATGACATGGTATTGATGTGGTCAGCTAATTTCGTTGTTGTCTGTACACCTCGCTGCATACCATCGCTAAAAAGAAAATTTCTCTATCAGACCATGATGAATTAGAAAGACATCATCTACGCACATAACTTGAACAGAAACTAAAAATAAATAGGTACATACATAACATAAATTAAAAGACAAGCTGCAAATAAAAACTACATAGATATTGAAACATTATATTCATCGTCATCATCTCAGCCAAAAGACGTCCACTGCTGGACAAAGGCCTTCCCCAAGGATCTTTACAACGACCGGTTTTTTACATTACATATACTTCTCTAATATACAATATAGACTAGATAAATAAAAATATACAATAATATACAACATCTATACTACAATAAGCAAGATGATCTAGTGCATCTCAAGAAGATTACTTTTCAGTACTCGTAGTTTTTGAAAGTGCACTTGTACATTTCAATTGATTCGAATTTTATCGTTTTGATCGTCTACTGTTATTTTTATAACCTATTAAACAAACTTTATGCGAGACGGAATAAGTGCGACACGTGCTACGAGTGTATTATTTTTGGCACCAAGTGAAAACAAAACGTGCTTCTGTGCTTTGCTTGAAAACTGGACCGATCCATCACACCAAGTTTTGATTTTCTTTTGAAGAAACAACCAATTTATTGATTATTGTTATTTTTAATCAATGTGATTTGCTATTTTTTTTTGGAGTTTCCTGATTGCCTCATGCGGGATTTTCAGCGACACTAGGTTTTTTTGGAGGCGAAACTTGAAGGGTTTCTCAAGCCATGTGAAATTAAACATTTCACATGGCTGGAGAAATGAAACAATTCACATGCCTCGAGAAACCCGTCAGAGGTTTTCTGGTGGGTAAGGCATCACAAACTAGTGCGTGTCCCCATACCCTACTAGATTCTCCGATTGGTTTCAATTGGATCTGGAACGGTACAACACGACGGCGCCACTAAAGGTGACCAGTGATCTGCTACTGCTACAAAGCTGGGTTAAACATATAAATTTAAAAGATGTTATTACTAAGTAACCAAAATAAATAATATACAGAGTTGTAGATGTTTCATTTAATTTTAACACAGTATAAAAAACTTAAAAGTTGGAAAAAGAACTGACTTGGTCAAGAAAAAATAAGCACAAGTCACTTTTTTTAATTTGCATACCGGCTACAAAAGACGACCAAGTAGGTAATTGGTTATTAGACACAAAAAAGAATTTGCTCGATTATTCCAACGGAGTAATCCTCAAAGAGCGATTTGCAAAGTTCCACAATCGTGACAATAGGCACATTTCTCTTTTGGAAAGTTCGAAACAGCGCCAAAGGGGCATTAGCGCCTTTTTTCATGAAATCTTGAAAATGGAAGTATTCCGAAAGAGTTTCGACTGGGGAGTTGTACTATCGCCGGTGATTTATCCGCCCCGACATTGGGGAGCACTTGTTGCTGCAAATTAATTAGGAAACAAGTTAACAAAAAGTGCAATAAACTTCGTTAAAGGAAGCTTAATTTCCGTCTGGGCCCGAAGAGCTGACATTAATCAAGTGAAATCGCTTTCGACTGCCGCGAATTTCATTACGATGCTGAACAGTCAAGAATTAAAATTATTATGAAGTGAAGGACAGAATCTACTTAGTTACAAAAGTTGAAGTATTTTGTCTGCCTTTTCCTCAACTATAATGAAGCACCTTCGAAAGAGTTTACATTTGTAAAATGTTTTACATTTTTGAATTGTTGTATAACATTTTTTATGTCATCTTCTCTTTTATTTTTTCTGTTTGCGTATGAGATTTCTAAAAAAAAATTCTTACTCTTATTTTTCTTCAATTTGGCGTAAGTTTATTTTAGTGGTTTGATAAGGCGGGAGCTTTTCTTGTTTTTTCTACAGTATCTGGCGATGTGTAAAAGGTTCAGATTTACTTATGAATTTCAAACTTACAAGGGCACGTAAATAACTTCGACAGATTTCTTATTTTTAATTTTCATCAAAACTTTGTTTGTTAGGCATTTTTTTACAATTTTGCTTTATGGTGAGAGGAACCTTCTGTTTGCAAGTACAAAAATATAACCCTATCGTCGGGTAACAATAACGTTTAATCACATTCATCGAATACTATAAAGTTGTAGCATGCTAGCTATTAAAGTCGAATAAATCAATTCAAGTAGGTACCCACGAGTCCATATTGAAGCGGCGGAAGCACAAAGACAAATTATTTCCTTGATTCCCCTCGCCTTATGTAAAGCAGTGAATAATGACGAAGTATCTTTATCAACTATTTATGTTCTGTATTTCTTTTTATCAAGAATAGGTTAGTAGTAGTTGGTTGATCGGTGGTTATTCTAGAGAAAAATGTATGAGACCGTATACTCATGGTGAAAAATAATTATATTTTACTGTCTGATCTTATTAGCCCTTATTTACTCATATATGGTATATTAAACTTCGGCATTCCTGTGATTGATTAAATAGTACCTTTATAGTACGTAGGTATCCTTAAAATTAACTATTTTTTCAGTGAGTCAAAGTTGTCAGCCAGATGTCAAAAGCCCTTATGTTAGAATGTATGTATGAAGAATTGGAACTTATGTTGTTTTTTATACTTAATGGTTTAAAATGATTTATTCTCCTGTCTTGTTTATCTATCAGCGATAGTGTGATCAATGCGATGTTATTGTAGCTCTAATTCCGATGAATTAATGATGTATCAACAGGAGATTACTTATGTGTATAAAATCTAGAAAAATGTTGTGATTTTTTAGATAGAAAGAATCACAATCTATTGTATTATTACAAAAACCTACCTTCAATATGGAATAAGATAAATATACAGTGACTTTTTATCGAAATTAAATGTTATTATTTTTAAATGAACAACTGTTATTAATCCTGTATAAAACTAAGACTAAATAATGGGTCCTTAGTTATCGAGTAGGTAATCGGTGATGTAAGATACCAAATCACAAAGCTTTTAGTTGTTATTGTATTCAGATTTAAAAAAAACAATAAAATAGTAAAATAATGTGATATAAATATAACCTCCTTTTTTAAAGTTGGTTAAAAATAAAAGCTTCCCGACTTTCCATCACTTTACTTAGTAGGGACCCACCCCAGGGGCCTATGGAGACTCCCGCGGCCGACTCCGCAATTTGTGTCAGCTTAAGCCAATTTCATTGAAGAAGTTCCTCATAATAGCATAACATGCAATTCCATCTACAGCGCACCCTCTAAAGTAAATATTTCTATAAAGACTTATAAACTTTCGCGATCCATTATAAATAAAATGTTTGATGGGGTAACACAAACTCCTTAGTTAAGTACCTACCCTAGGTTTACCTTTTTGAGTATTCGACATTTCTGATCTGCCTCTCTTAGAAAGGTAGAATCTTTATCCAACATAACATTAAATATCCAACTATGTATCATAGTAGATTATGTTATATATATATTTTTTAGGAAAAAGATAAATCTTATACAAAAAAGTTTTCCTCATCATGTCCTAGATATACTCCTAGATATACCCAGTCAAAGAAAACCTTCCAAACTGAGTAGCGTCTATCAAGCCATCTTAACAAATCATGGACACTCTTTCAAAGTTTCGCAAAAGCGAAGGTACTGGTGCCTTACATATTGGATACCACAAAGAGGGGTCTCTGCAGGGTGGGAGCAATAAATCGATTAACGATCTGGAATATTGGCGGAATGAATGCAGTCTTGTTTATGAGTCATGAATCTCAACAAATTACTGTACACGAGTCTCTTAAAGTTGAAGGTTGTGTTTACTGCGCGCGGGACCGTTAAGGACCCCAGGGTTGTGGCATGAATAATTTGATGGCATTTTTATGCTTTAATCAGAAGAGTGGTGCGTATAGACGACACTTGAGAGCATAATGTTAATGACAGTGTCTTAAAAGTAACACATTACGCAACTAATGTGACACTGTACGTTAATAAATGAAAGGATAAAATAAGTCAGACCTCAGTTTGTCTGTGACTACGAACTCTGCAAGAGGTTTGAAACGTTGAATAATATAATAATATTTCTGTGGAGTTTTCATTAGAAATAGAATTCAATATTTGTCGCTATTGAGTCGCTATTGACATAAACGCTTAAATTAGTGTGAACTAAAGTATCGATTATAAAATGTTAGGGATATAAGTTACTACACATTTAGGCATAAACAAAATTCTTCCTACTTACCCTTATAGTGATCCCTCAGTAGACAAAGTGTAGTGTAATCCTTCGCAATTTCAGCCATCTCTCACTTGCCATCTCCGAGATAGAGATTGATAGTAAGTTCAGAATAGACAAACTGACAGACCGGATAGGCTCTCAAATAAAGTTTCCACAGAACTTACTAACACTAAGACACGGGTTCGGCTAAAGTAAATTTAACGGTCATAGAGATTACATTTAAAAATAGAAGTATACCTATTTAAATTCAAACTTCAATCATACAAATTCAAAACATTTATTCGACGTAGCAAAGTTGGGTTTAAGATCTAACAATAAAATTAATATCTACTTAAAATTAAAATGCTACGACGAATTTGACTCCTATCAGCATAAGTTGTAGCTTCAGAAAACTGCATAAGTAGGCTTACGAACCGATGGCATAATGACGTTCAAAAGAGCTATTTGTAGCCTAAACTGAATAAATTATCTTAAATTTTGAATTGATTTTTTTTAAATTTTGCAACGCTGATTTTCAGAGATGCCAGTAATGTGTATGTGTGTGTTTTGTTATGATATTGTAATTTTATAAAATAATGCTATCAATAGTAATAGAATTTGTTTATTTAGCTATGTTGTGTCCCACGGCTAGGCAAAGGGTTCCCCTCTGCGGCTCCACTCCTGTCTATCATCGGCCACCTTAGACCATTCCGGCAAAAAAGTGGTCAAGTCGTAAGTAATAGATTATTATAAAGTTTTAATTGTAAATAAAGAATAAGTACACTATATTAAAATTTATATAAATATACCTGTGTGAATGTTCATTCTCATCAGCCTATAAAAGTGATGAGATCGGGTCATGACCCACTATGCTGGCCCAATGTGGGTTGGTAATTCAGATTGCTGAAACTGGGACTGCCACTAAGTCAACTGGGAGCAACGGTTTAACGTGCCTTTCAAAGCACGGATACTAAACCACATAATTTATTTTTCTAAAAGGACAAAGCAAACGAAGATACACTTAAAAACTAACTAATCATAAAATTTACTTTTTTTAATAAATCATCGATAGTACATGATAGTTTATTGTGTTAATTTATGACGACTATGTTAGTGGTCGTAGTATTCCCTAGAGCCATAATAATTTCATTGCTTTGACAATATCACTGCGACATATTAATAAATTACGCACGTACATTTCTATGAAGTCAACAATTATATTAACTATTTCATCAAAAAGCTATGTTTTCCCAAAGTATTAAGTAAGTTTTAAGTACTTTGTTTACACTTGAGCTGGAAAAATTCTTTAGTGTCCTGAATGTGGAGTAAATTTTATGTGTTAAATCCATTAAAAAGTTATACATCCGTCTTTATGTAATATATTAAAAAAAACCTGCAAAATGTTTTATAAAAGCAAGCTTGGACCACCACTTTTTTGCTTAGAATCCATATTCATCATCTCATCATCTCAGCCAAAAGACGTCCACTGCTGGACAAAGGCCTCCCTCAAGGATATGAGGGGTATTTGCCGTAATCGCCACGCTTGGCAGGCGGGTTGGCGATCGCAGTAAGTTGAGGGTAACCTCAGAGAGATGCTGCTGCCCATCCTCTGGAATGGTCCCTTAGTCGGCTTTTACGACACCCGCGGGAAAAGATGGGGTGGTGCAATTCTTTATCCACGGCACCACACAGGGTACACAGGGAATCCATATTATAATAACATAATCGTACGTTAGCAAAGTTTTGTTTAAAACATGTCACACACTGTCTTATCAAAGTTAGGTATCACTGAATCTAGATTGTAGATTCTGCTGTAACCCCCAACGTGTCAATATAGGCCACTAGGGAATAGG
This sequence comes from Eudonia mercurella, assembly GCA_963082485.1. Taxonomy (NCBI): domain Eukaryota; kingdom Metazoa; phylum Arthropoda; class Insecta; order Lepidoptera; family Crambidae; genus Eudonia; species Eudonia mercurella. Next base: position 7,966,236 of record OY720032.1, read on the forward strand.
CAGTAGGCCAGAGATTCGAACACTTGTATTTAGTCAATGTTCGGCTCGACTGTATATGCAGACAACAACGTCGTCGTGACAAACTAATTCAATTAAGTAAAGTATGTTAGTGAATTAACGAGTTGTAACAAATATAATTACAGCCAAGACGAACGTAGAGCATTATATCAACTTATCGGGAGCTCGCTTGGAAGCTTTATGATGTCACTGTTATGATACTAATGCTTTCAATTCCATTCATCTCTTTTGAAGTTTAAGAGCAATTTGTGAAAAACCTTTTAGGCCTTTTATTAAGGTCTTTATTTATTTAAGTCGTTAGAACGTTACTGCTCAATTACATATCACAACTGATTTTAGACGTAGGAGAAGCACCGCCGCCAACTATAACTGACTATTTCTTTTCTACTCGGTCTTGGTAGATGAGCTTCCTTTCCCAGTCTTCAGTTATAGCCTACCTCAAAAAGGGGCTCTTCATCCAGGATCAAAAGTACCTTAACTGTATTGTTAACGGGTCTAGACGTCCATACTAAGCGATAGTAACCATTTTGGCGTTCGAAAATCTATACTAATATTATAAAGCTGAAGAGTTTGTTTGTTTAGTTGAACGCGCTAACCTCAGGAACTACTGGTTCGAATTTAAAAAATATTTTTGTGTTGAATAGTCCATTTATTGAGTAAGGCTATAAAGTATATTTGAAAAAAAATGTATAAAAATAAAAGTACTTGTACTAATACTTGTACTAGTACTTGTACTAAACTTGTAAGTTCGTTAATTTCCCCACCCGTCCTTATTATTAAAAACAATCTTTATAAACAATTTGTTTAACATCAACAAAGAGCGTTTAACGATCAAAGTCAGCCAACAATACACTCACTCAATACTAAAAAATACACAATTAGTTTACAGTAAGTACATTTTCCTTAATTAACCTTTAAAATGTGATTTAGTTCATAATAAATTAGTTCTAAATAAAAAGACGGCGTGTTAAAAATATCTTTTAAAAATCTATGAAATATACATGTACCAGATACGAAAAAACATTTCTTTATTTAATAAAGCCCTTGTAAAACATTTCACATTATAGAGGTATTGTGAAAAGGTAGCAAATAATTTTATTTACAACGGTGGGCAAGCGTAGATAGGGTCCTGATATAATTTGAGATGGGACGGAAGACAGGCGCCATTGTGGTCGTACGCGAGAAGCGCGCAAACAAATCTAGGCCACGCCGAATCTTGATACGAATCGGGAAAATGACACAGAATATTGTGGAATATGAAAATTTGTTAAATATATCTCGAAAAGCTCAAATACTTACTTTGAACTTAGATAAACAAGAAGGATGCTTTTAGAAGTCGCTTTGATTTTGTATTACTTGAATTTAGTGTAATGTTTATAATGTCTTTATGTTTGTTTGTTCATATAATTGCTTTTATGGCACAGCGGCCTGCGGCTGCGTGTACAAGTTGTGGCATCTTTCGCAAAGCTCGTGTTAAATTCCCGAAGATATTTAAAATTTTCCTGACGATGATGATGATGAGATTTGGCCTAGAATCCGAATGAAATCACCCTAATCACGATAACTTATCAAATCAATATTAAATTTCAAAATCAATTAAAATTCCGTTCTTGTAACTTTGGACTTAGCAATGTCAGTATTTGCAACAGTGTGTAGCCCGATAGCCTATTCAGAATGTTCGTGTCTGTCTAAATATAATATAAAAATTAATTGCTGTTCCTTTGTCTCGCTAAAACTCGAGAATAGCTGGACCGATTTGGCTAATTTTGATTTTGAAATATTTGTGGAATTTCAGGGAAGGTTTAAACGATGAGAAACATAAATAATAAGTAACGGAAAATACTAAAAACGACAATTTAATTTTCCAATACAAAATTATGTTTGTTTTGTTGCCATGGAAACTGTCAAAGCGGTACGAAGTCCGCCGGGTCAGCTAGTATTATTATAAAAAGGAAAAAAAAGTGAAATAAATTCAACCGACCAGCAGTCACGTGATCGACTTCCGTATGACCTACGTACACCCTAATTTGCTTGGTCTGGACACGGCTTAGGAATAAGTGAATGAAGGTTACCTGTCCACTGTGAACTTGCCATTTCAATAAATTAAGACATCCTTAGTAAAATGTGGAATGAACTATAAAGCAAGGCAAGTGAAAAGTGGTGTGATTAGCTGAAGCCAATGAGAGCCTTCATTATAATGACACCGTTACTCTTCTAATTAGCTACTGAGAGGGGTTTCCGTCCGTCGCAAATTGAATGTATTGTTGTGTTGAACTCTTATAATAAGGGGTAGGCATATATAGCCTGCAGGTTCTGAAACATGGAGAAAATGTATGTCTTAATCATATTTCAGATTTTACCGCATCTATGGTGTAGCTATTGCGCTCCAAAACACAAATTAGAGATGTAACTCAAAAAGCCGGTCAACGGTAAAGTGGGACTAAGCCTAACACTTTGCTCGTTTGTCGGAAGAATTCTGGGCAAAGATTGCTACATCATGGGTCCCAACAAACGGACGACATCATCAAAACCTTGACGGAGATGGCGGGATGAGCTGGACTTCTCTTTCTCTCTCTCTCTCTCTCTCTCTCTCTGTTGTCTCTCTCTCTGTTGTCTCTCCATCTCTCTCTCTCTCTTTTCTGTTGCTGGACTTCCACTTAAAGAATTAGCCTGAACAAGCTCAGGATATAGATAGGTGGAGGGAGGTAGTGGAGGCCTTTACCCTACAGTGGGAAAGTAATGGCTTATTTTTTACAATATGTTGATTTGCATTTGCGCCATATTCATAGCAGCAGTCATATTGCTTATAACAAATAAATTATAAAAAAAAAGAAAAAAAGAAATTGTAAAAATCTGTAAATAAGCAAAAAAAGTAGGTACGCCTAAAGCGTAATCTTAGGCCACTTTTCGTAAAGTCGTCAACCTAAAACTAAAAATACTTTTAACACCGAGCAAGTAATAAGGAACCGATTAATTAATAAAACGATTTTGGTGTAAATCAGAATAGCGACCGTCGTCTGACGACAATAGCGGTGCGGACCGTAGTAGGTAGATTAGAGCGCAGCGAGCGGGTTGACGACCTTACGTAAAGTGGCTTAAGCTTACGCTTACGCTTATTTACAGATTTTTAAAGTATGTTTTTTTTTCATATTTTTTAAAATAATTTATTTGTAATAAGTATAAGCAATATGGCTGCTGCTATGAATATGGCGCTAATGCAAATCAACATTTTGTATATGGTCTAGCTGTTCGGCTACTGCTCTCAGTCTGATATCCTTGGTGACTATGTTACTTACTCTATTCGGTAGCAAAAAGAGAGCCTTATAAGTCCATCTAGGATATCATCAGGCAACTGTTAAACTAAGTCCTTTCCATACGAACCTCATCATCATGATCATCATCAGGACGTGACTTTCATAGAAAATTTACTTTGTAGGGTATAAAAACTAAACCAGTGGTTTTGTCATTTTACGACATTGAACATTTATTAATTATGATGTCTTAATAATGGTTCTTGTAATTAACAACGCTACGTCTAATTGAAATCAAATGTTATTTTCTTGTCTTTTACAAAGTGTGTGTGAAGTAATTAAAACAAATTGTTTCTCAGAAGGGAAGGTACTGCCAGTGTTAATATGTGAATGTTGTACTGAGCATATTTCCGTAGGGTGGCCCATTACCTCGGGGCACCAGCCTCAGACGATACCCAAATGTTAACTAAGTTTTTAAGTACCCGTTCTCATGTATCACCACACCAATGTATGTATGTCCACTTTGTATGCGAATAAATTATAATCCGACTTGAATTATAAATATAAAAGTCGACTACGTTTACTGACTGTCTGTAGGTATGTGCGATTAAGATCCTGTTTTAATTGGAACAGCGAAAAAGTGGAAAATTATATTAATCTTTGAATTTCTGAATACAGTTCCTCCTTAATTCCTCATTTGTTATCAGCGCGCTGCACTTCCTCTTGCATAATAGACGCTAGAGCGTGCAAGACTGATGCATTCCAATTAATGTACAGACAGCGTCATAAAGATGTAAGCGTTAAAAGTATGCGAAACATCTTTGCATCAATTATTATCCAATATGATGTAAGCGTCTAAATCCAATAGTTATAATAGTTGCAGCAAAGCATTTAATGTTATGAAAGCATTTGACCTGTTATAAATAAAAAACAAAATAAAAAAACATAGTGCTCACCATAATCTATTTAAAAAATAAAAGATTGATGTGATTGATTGATTCCTTGATTTTCGCTTGTTTCTCGCAATTACATTTCAGCTTAGTTGTTAATTTCATTGATGTAAGCGTAAGACCCTCCAGGCGGATGTAGGCATGTATGTTAACGCCCACCTTATGTCCCACTAACGGGACAATGAAGCCTAGTAGTGGTCCCGTACTATCTGGGGGAAAACGAAAAAGGTTGCCAACCCTTGTCAGCACTATTTTCTTGGCAACGCAGGTATGTAAAGCCAAACTCTTTAAGGAATCTGTTTGTCCTGACGGAGCCCAGGCATAACTTGGCAAGTTCGGTAAGCTTCTCTCTCTCTCATTGTGCGAAAAAAGGCGGGGAAAGTCCCACATAAACCCAAACACGAGGGTATGCGTCACGGTTTTCCCATGAAAAAAAGATTTCTAGGCCGGCTACGCATGTTTGGAGCCTGGCAGTATCTACAGGATCTACCGTTTAAGGTGGAATTGTCTACGGAGTATTCTCCCGTGAGAGCTCCAGTATTATTACGACTAAAGGAACTTAGGGGTCTCAAGACCTCACTGTCAAAGCTACTTACCTATTTATACCCCCCTTTTTATTATAAGCGACAAAAAACAAAGTAAATGCATACATTCACCCAATGGTATGTCTGTATTTTATTTTTCAGTGATTAAAATTAATGCGATTGTACAAAACCTATACAACAAAAGCATGTTCTTCAAAAAAACAAAACTATAATTTAATAAACTTACTAGTTATTCAAAACTGGCGCAGAGTTGTACTACTGAGCAAATTTCCGTTTTGGATGCATATAGATGAGGCTAAGCGGGCGTAAGCTCTCCACTATATATCTAGCAAACGTCAAGTTTAATTTATATCTTGTAATTAAATTAACGTGACGTCACGCTTTGTAATTTGCTAAGACCCTGTGAGGCTGAAATCAGCAATGCCTCTTAACACGTCATGTTCATTATAGAGAGCCACTAGCGAGGCGTCACAGAGTTGATCATTTATTAATTAACTACACAGCTGAGCTCCGCGTGAAATTATGAAATGAAATGAAAATACACTTTATATTAAGTACATCTTACAAAAAGACATAAGGAGTCAGGAGGACAATACAAGAATTAGAACAAATGCTGGCATTATCGTTAAAAAACAATTTATTCCATGCAACCATTTGTTGAACTGGATAAAAATAAGTAAGACATGGGCGGTTAATGGTGTTTTCAGTAATATATGGTAACGTTTGTTTACACACAATATTAATATTATATAATACCCACATACAGACATATACATAATAATATATACACATATAGGTTACACATACCAGTATGTCTGTCTCTAAGTCTTTATCGGTTGTTACTATAAGTAGTAGTAATTCTACATAATTAAAATCAAGTCTTCGCTACAACTGATGGGTAGGTATTGGCTTAGTCACCAAAATTCACACAAATTGGTTCATCATCATCATCATCAGCTCATTGTATGTCCCCACTGCTGGGGCATGAGCCATCCCTATGGATGGATAGGGCGAACGGGTCATAAACCACCACGCGGGCCCAGTGCGGATTGGTGGTTGTTAACGACTGCTAATGCAGCCGGGACCAACGGCTCTACGTGCCTTCCGAAGCACGGAAGAGCTCGAGATGATAAATTTTTGGTCACCCATCCGATGACCGGCCTTTGCGAAAGTTGCTTAACCTCAGCACTCGCAGACCGGGCGCGTTAACCACTGCGCCATCGAGCTCCTCGATTGGTTGGTTGGTTGGTTGTTGATCACAAAATATAGAAACATCCGAAAAACACTTGGGCCGCCCGACCTGGGAATCAAAAACCAAGGACCTCCGAATATTGAGCCGAAAGCCACTCGGCCACCTAGATGTCCTATTAATATTTATTTATTTATTTTCATAAGATATTTCTCATGACACCATCGACAGTATCGCATTGTAGTCGAGTACAAGTACAATAGCTATTTGTAGCCTTAGTTGAATATATATATAACTAGCTGACCCGGCAAACGTTGTTTTGCCATAAAAAATAAAAAAAAAATGTAGGGGTGGACTACCCCTAACATTTAGGGGGATGAAAAATATATGTTGGCCGATTCTCATAGATACCGGATAAGCACAAAAAATTTCATCAAAATCGGTCAAGCCGTTTCGGAGGAGTATGGCAACGAAAACTGTGACGCGAGAATTTTATATATTAGATTTTGAATTTTATTAGAACGCTATTTCAAATAGCCAATAACAATCTCCAACTAACTATGCACATATTACGTGGATCGGATAGGAAGAACAAACAATCTAACAAACTTTGCATTTGTAATATAAGTTAGGATAAACTAGCTGTGCCCGCGAATGCGTTCGCATGGACTTTAGATTTAGCATTATTTAGTTAACATCCGGAGTCGTTGGTCGAGAGCAAAACGCTCGAATCTACATTCGGAGATCCTGATTCCAGATTATGTTTCGAATATTTTCCTTGCCCGGGTTTGTGATCACAATCAACCCGCTTTAGATAATATCTTTAATAAATAAATAAATATTGATCAATACAAAAATAAAATAAGCTATTTAGCTGACCGGTGACCGACGACCGGTGACTGATGACCGGTGACCAACAAACAATAAAGGAGAGCCGGACAAAACGGTCCTAGAACCAATAACGACGGCATATATGTCATTAAAAAGCTACTTCTATGTATTTCAATAGTTACATAAATACATATACAATAGTTCTCGCCTGAAAAACAGGATTTCCTAGTTCAGGCATGATTTGTATTTTTCCTAGTTAGTAAGAATTTGTATGTACATTTTGTTTTATTTTGTAAAATATATTGAATAAATTATTATTATTATTATTATTACAATAGCAGCTCAGTTCAAATAACTGTGTGAAAAAAGTTATGACTATTTTTAAATAGGTACCTACTTCATAAACCGCATTCGCAACGAATGCAATCAAACAGACAAATGATGTATCGCCGCCGTCTTGGCAACGTTGCACTCGTACACAACGACGGACGACAGGCCAGTCATCGCGTACAGCAATGTCGCTTTCTATACAACTAAACGCCTGAAAACTTTTTGCGAGCAAATACGTAGTTACGTTTATAGTAAGAGAAAATAGATTTACGCTAAACATCATAATTTTGATTACTGTTCGTAATAAATGGACTTACAGGAAAAAGGTACAAACTATAGAAATATTTATACCGAGTTTCACTTTAAACGGATTTTTTAAACTGCTAAAAAAATGTGTGCAAAATGAATACATAACTTAGCATTTCAAATTAGTTCTGAATGCTAATAAAGCATACATACAGCAAGTATTTAGAACCTACAGGTAGAGCTTCAGGATATGGTGAAAAGCATATATTTTTTTCGAGGTTTCATTTTTTAAATTTTAGCCAGGAAACATGTCTAAAGTAACCTCTGTATTGGCTGCTGAGAAGGCAGCCGTTACAGCGACGTGGGCTGATTGGTTAAGAAGGATGGGATATTGGGACTTACTTGGCGAGCTGACGTTGACGGTCGTGTCGTGGCCACGCCGTTTCTGGCGCGAACAACCTCGTATACATGTTTTCTCCTTTCCCTTAGCCTTAAGTAAATAAAAGCGATTGGCCATGTTTTAAGGCTAATTGCTAATAGTAAAGAGTAAAGTTAAAGGCAAGTGACGTGAAGGAAAAGTCGTGGCTACGACACATCCGAGAATGGACAAGCATTGCCAGGGTTGAATACTTATTTCACTTGGCGCAGCATAGAGAGAAGTGACGGCCAACCTCCAGTAGTAGAGAGGCACTACAAAAAGAAGTATATTTGAAATACAATTTACCTTCTTAAAACAGACTAAATTTGGCTTTGACGCGATAACTTTGGATATGCCTTTCATTTTGTAATTTCCCAATATTAAGTTTTCTTACAAAGAAAGTCCTAGTCTTCAAAGTCTTATTAGACAGACAGATTGTGCTTCAGTTTCCTAATCAAACGGTAAGATTAAAGCCGTTCCCATCTATCAATGTTCTTTGATGTAGAACCTAGGTTACTTAACCAGCACCAAGCTTAACGCTTTGCAGGTGCTATTTTAGACACAACTTTGAGTTAAAGGTTCGATTATTAGGTACTTAAAAATGCTAGAACCATTTTTCTCCCTCGTAACGATATATTATTTATTGAGAGTCGAACGAAAATCTTTTTTATATTATCCATTGAAATGTTTTAAATTCATCTAGTTAAAAATAAATGCTGTTGCTCGCGAATTCATGGAACTGAGGATTCTGTCTCACTTGCTTTATAAAATCAGGGGTAAAAAATATAAAATCAATTTATACAAATGTCTACGACGCAAAACCCATGCCTTATTATATCTGTGATTAATTACTTTGATAAAGAGTTTATTATATTCAAACACAATGTTAACACATAAACATATACGCAATTTTGAAATTTAATTATAATAATAACAAACAAATTTGATGACAATTGTATAAAACGAAAACAGTTAAGCGTTAATTAACTTGGTAACAAACGCAAATTTCTGATTTTATTTCATTAACTTCTGTAACATAAAATGAATTTTGAAAAGCTTTGTCATATTCACATGAAACAATTAACAGATTCGATTTTAATAATTGGTATCACTACCTACCTACAGACATGGCTACAGGTCATCGTTCAATAGCTGATTCGTTCAGTTTAAAAGTTTATGGACTGGGTCGACTATAATATAAATTTATAAACATTGCAATTTATATACTCATAGAAGTAAATGGGCTGTTTGTAGCACTCTGCAGTTTTATCTTTACGCCATCAGATCATCCGGTCTGTATAATGCATTTCAGTAATTTGCTTGTTTTCAGCTTTTAAAGCACGTCACGGCTATGTAAATCTGCATCAGTAAACTCTTTCGCATCTGCACTGATTGCATTAATGCCATGAATAAAAGTGACGGCTTTGTGTTAATGTTAATAAGGAATACGATACTATGTGACTCAATGTGTGTAAATTTTTCTAGGGTAGGAAACAAATTAATAATAATAATGTATTATTTTCCTTAATATTTAAAATGTTTATATGTGCGTGATGATAAAACTGAGAAACTTATGATATAATTTTTACTTTGAATTTGACAGTATTTTCAGATCTAAACAAATTGAGTAGGACATATTATAGGGCCTTGAACATTGAACACGTGTAACAATTCGGGAATCACACATTTTGGGCATTGTAAGAATCAAGGATGCTTCTAGCACACGGCGGAACAGACTCTCTTTTCTTTAAAAGCATTAAATAATTCGAAATTCCCTCCTTATCACAGAATCACACTTTCTTACCACAAACCTAAAAATACCAAATTAACTATACACTAACATTTTAGGCGTGGAAATGGTCGGCAATGCTCTCTGGTGTTACAAATATTTACAGCCTAAGATAACCGCTTACATGTCACATTATGTCTGATTGCTACCTTAAAGGTAATAAAAAAAAGTTTTGCAATGTGCCATTACCATGTCCTGAAAAAGAACAAAAACATGCGTTATAAGTACGTTCATAAGGTATTGCAAAGTGTTATACCATGCTGTATTGTCGGTTCACGAGGCTATCGTGAACTACGTAGGTCGTATGCGGACTACGTAACCGACGTGAAAAAGAGATTAAAGTGGACTGTCCAAACTAATGGACTTCTGATGGATGTAGCCACTCGTAGTATTCCATTTCCATCCGTTGCAATGGCCGGCGCTAACGATCCGCCATCGATCCCGCGTGTACACTGTCTGTGGAAGTCCGCTAAGCTCACTTGTTATACAGCCATTTTTCAATGAACGATTGAAGAGATAGAAGTTAGAAGAATGTAAGAAAATACAAAAAAATGGCAGTTCAAAAATACTAAATAACTAAAAAAATAACTAAACGTGTATGTAGCATGTTTTACCAGTTGGAGGACAAAGAGTACTTTATTTAAAAGCATGATTTATTATGTTACATTTGAGCAGTTGTATTTTAAATAGTTTTTATTTATTTCAAACTTCTTCGGCGAAGTAAAATTGGTATTTATAGAGAACTACTGGAGGTATATTTTTGGAATCTACTCATCAGTTTCGCCGATATACATAATCTGATGCTTCTTATATATTGCAAGCATTAATTTATTTGTACCTTAATTACTTACTGTGATCACGACATAGGACGTTTTTAACCCTACTGTCCTATATTACGCGGAATAATCTAAGAATTCTAGCGATACCACATCTCCATCCATCCATCCACATATATCTACTTCGGTTCAAGCGGTTAGAAGATATCACTCATATATCAGACCACATATGTACACGAATCATGTAAATACAACACTCCTATCTTTTAGGCAGTCGTGTAAAAATAGGAAAAAAAAATACTTAAATTTTGAATGCCGATGTTTAGTTTAGCCGTTACCGTTTCATAAGTTTCATTCCACGTTGCAAAATCTGTGCGTTCTTCTAAGAAAACTCTACCGAGAAATAATTTCAGTTTCCGACGACAGAGAGTGACGTCTTGTCCAACCTACGCTTTGTTCTTCAAACATCTATATGACGAAACTTCGAGGTTGCTCTAGATTTGGCATTTCGTTTGGCTGTGGAAGTTCTGATAGACATTTCCTTAGAAATTTTAACCGCCTCTGTGGTCTATTGGGTATCAAGACCAACTACTTAATTGTAGTTATAGCCATTAGTTTATTGGAAAGAAATTATAGTCGCAGATCTGTTCTCGTTTGTTTTATTTCTGCTGTTCTGGGTATTCACGTCACCACGAAATCCGTGAGCGTCAAGTTAGCAGCCTTATCTCGGAATCAGATGGTTTTGACTATGCCAAAAAATTGTGTATAAATAGTGATAAATAGTGACGTATAGCATATAAATAGTGATACTATGGTTAAAAAGATATTAAAGTATCTTGGTGAGGCTGCTAACTTGACGAATGAATAATGTAAAATGAACTCCTATTAATCCTTATAAAGTGTTTCATTAAAACATGCATCGCTCGCGGCGTGAACTTCAGAAAACCTAATACACCTATCGTCGTGATTAAAAACTTTCCTATCGGAAAGTGTTTGGGAATTAAGCGACAGAAAACTCATCGGGGTTGTTTCCATCGCCGCCCTGTGTTCTATACTCGGCACTTATATTGCAAGCGGTGATTCCAACGCGGAAATAGACTGTCGGAACAGAACGTATTGAAGGGAATGGCGGTGATTTAGTTTCCGCTACATATACCTTGGTACCTATAGGTACATTCTCTAAGCATTTGGAAATGTATGTGAAATATTCATATACTGCACAATGCGGTAGAAAATAGTGACATACAGCAGCAGACGATGATAGTTTTTAGAGTTTATCTTATCTTATCTTTTATCAGTCATCATCAGCTCATTGTATGTCCCCACTGTAGGGGCATGAGCCTTCCCTAGTTATAAAATGTTTTTGTTTTGTTTATATAATTTTTAACAAATTACAAAAACACAAATGTTGAAAAAAACTCCACGAGCAGGATTTGAACCCGCACCCTTCTGACATACCGGGTCAGGTGCTCTCCCATTTGAGCTATCGTAGTTCTAACCAGCCCGCCGAAATTATTTTTTTTTCCCTAGTTGCACTCGCAGACCGGACGCTTTAACCACTGCGCCATCGAGCTCCTCTGTATAGTCATCTAGTGTGTCATCTATCCTTTATCAGTACTAGTGTGTATTTGCCATATTTACTAAATAGTTAACCAACTAATGTTTTGTAATAAAATTACCATGGAGGCACCTTACATTTTTAATTTTCAAAGTATTCAAGCATTTATACTAAAAAGTGTTAGGTATTTATATGATAATAAGATGAACGCAAACCCAATTGCAAATCAACCGCTCCGATGTTTGTCGGTTCGTTAAATATTGTAACACATACATAGTTGTATTTACCATAAGTTAGAGTACTTCGGATAGCATTCATGTGAAAAATCGCAATATAAGCATGGCTCTATTTACATCAGTATATTGCTTTTCATCGCTATATTGCATTACACAAGGTACGAATTTAACTTCCATTACAGAAAAGGAAGCTCGTTTACCGAACAGGCACTTAATAATTCCAATAAAAAGTTAATAAGCGTAAGATTCTTAATCCGGTGGTCCTACGGTCCGCTTGCAGATTGGAGATCTTGAAAAATATCCAATAATCCGTCAAATTCATAAATAATTACTGGACCGCTTTCGTGAATTCCGCTTTTTATAATGCAGATATCCCGCAGAGAGTGGGGGGAGCCAGCCCCCCCGTTCAGGCCTAATGGCCCCGTCGCAAGTCAACAAGCCGAACGTGCCCGGGTTCGCAATTAACACGTACCAACCGAAGAAAGTAAATATGAATCGTGGTATATTGGTGACTCTGTGGTCCGATTGACTTTTCCAATTTGTGGTGCTGGATTATGTTTTGGACGGTCAAGTGCTGTGCAATTTTGAATATCTATAACGATTGCGTGATTTCACGATGAATGTTTGACAATATTTTTTTTCAACTTTGTTTGCTCTTATACACTTTTAAAACTTCATGTCGCATTAAAATTAAATGTTTAAACGGTATAAGTAAATCTAACTAAAGATAGATATATATCCTCAATTGTATCTCTATTTAAAAAAGTCTGGATATTATGATACCAGTTCATACCAAAAAAGGTTTTGAAGAGTTTGCGTTACACCTTGTTACCTGTTTTGTTAGCTTTTGTATAGAAATGTGCTACAATCATTGATAGTAAATATAAAAAAGGGCATTTTTTAATCATATTTGCATATTTGAATACTTTGATTTTGTATAATTGCGATAGGAAAATATTTGCAACATCTAGAATTGTTTAAACATTAGTAGAAATGAGATTATATGAAACTATTCATCGTTCTTCGTACTGCTGTGTATATGCCCAACTAACACCACATATACACGCTACTGTATATGTACTTATATGTCTCATACAGGGCCTCCAAGGAAAAAAATAACAATGTCAAGAAAGTTTTAACAATCGATACAGAGTTTGCGAATGTTACTGGCGAGACATCATTATAATAAATTTTATTTTTCTAGGAGAATTTGTGACCCCTAAGTTGTACACCGTAGGGTACTATTTAATATCCCTATGGATATCAAAAAATTGCTATCAATTTATACGTTTACCATAACGATTTTGTTATTAGTATAACAGATTTTCAAGCGAGGGTTCCGCTTAGGTTGTACCTATCACTAGAATTTATGAAAACCCCATATTAGAATTCATACATTATTAAAATATATAATTAGGAATGGAGTTTATTACACGCTTCCTATTGTATGCGGAGTCAGTTTGGGTTTACGATAGAATCATCCAATTTCATGCAAATAAAGATTTGCCCATTGTCCATACTGTAAAACGCTGATTGCTTAAGTCTTTATAACGATATATGAGTCTGCAACGATTTTGGAGTTAAACCACTTTTACTATTAAAATATACGATGCTTATATAAAATAATCATATAATATTTGAACAAAACTTATATCGCCCCGGATCGACTCTGGCCTTGTTCTAGAAACCACCAAAGCTCTAAACAAACTAGGTGGACATAACAAGGCGAGATTGATCTGGGTCCCAGGCCATATGGGAATCCATTGCAACGAGATGGTGGATGCACTTGCCAAGAAGGGCTCGGAGACCCAGCTCATTGGTCCTGAGCCGTTCGTGGCACTTGCACCCAGTACCATTAACAAGGCCTTAAGATCTTATCGTAAACAGGCACAGCATCGAATGGAAAGAGCAGCCGGGTATGAAACACTCCAAATCATTCCTAGGCGAAAACGCCTTAGGGCGGAGTAAGTTCATATGCGGAGGCAGTAGAAGGCAGGCCCGATTAACCATCGGTGCCTTGACAGGGCACTATGTCACGAAACAAATGCTCCACAAAATGCATCTATCAACAAATAGCTTGTGTAGGTCATGTGGGGGTCGGCCTATCCGAAACCGGAGGACTTCGGGCTCTTCGCTCTTAAAGACGTTGCCAAGCTTATGGCATATATCTTTATAGAGGAAAAAGAGTGAAAGCTTGGGGTTGCACAATAGATCCCAATGGGTCAAAGTGATGCTGCGAGAGAGAAACCTCGGCAGGCCCCACTAAGATAAGATAAGATAAGAATTCGTTTTCGGTCGCTCACCAGACCTTGCTATGGAAGATCGAAGAATTTTTTAACAATTAATTTATTAACCGACTTCAAAAAAAAGGAGGTGGTTCGTCTGTTCGTCTGTATATTTTTTTGTTACGGTGAGTTTTATCTGTTAGTGATGATTTTAGTATTAAGTACGAGCTATTGCTTCACACAAGAATCAATTCGCTTCGTAGTGTTACAAATACCGCGCTTTCTTACGTTACTATGGTAAAGATTCTATTGAAATGAAATGAAAAGCGATTGCCACCATTTCTTGGAAAGTGGTTCAGTTATTACGGTCAGAACAAAACTGTAAGAGAAAACACAATCGAATTGTAGGTTCTTTGTTTATACATTTATATGCTCGGAATTTAATTTGTCTTGTAGCGTCAGCTCAGACTTTGTATCTATCTAGAGCATACACACTGGCTGTTTCCAGCTGATGCACGTACTTAAGCATTAGTAATAATTAGTATGTAAGATGTAAATACAAATACAGAACTCTCTTAACTCTCAGCTCACGAAGCTATAGACAACATACTGGCTGTTTGATTTATCTCCCACGCCAGGAGCTAAAGTCTGATGAATATCTATTCGATTGCGTATCTATGCACATAGATTTATAGCGAGAGATATTTTTCTACTTTTTAAAAATGTATTGTTTAATATCATCATCAGCTCATTTTTATGTCACCAGCCTTCCGAGCCTTCCCTATAGATGGATAGAAAGAACGGGGCATAAACCACCACGCGGGCCCAGTGCGGATTGGTGGTTGTTAATGACTGCTAATGCAGCCAGGACCAACGGCTTTACGTGCCTTCCGAAGCACGAAGAAGTTTGAGATACATTTTATGTCACCCATCCGATGACTGGCCTTTGCGAAAGTTGCTTAACCTCAGCACACGCAGACCGGGCGCGTTAAACACTGCGCCATCGAGCTCCTCATATAATAACAATATCCTGTTTAATATATTTCATAATTATTACCTAGGTACTGATTATGACATATAATTTTACGCAAATATTGTTGCGAATGGCTCCTTTGGCTTATAAAGTAAAAGTAGATAGTGTTGATTAATTTCGGCGAGATGGGTTGAGCCACGATAGCATAGTTGGCAGTGCACCTGACTCGGCATGTCATGGGATGTGGGTTCGAATCTCGCCCGTAGATTTTTTTTAACACTTTGTCTTTTTTTACTTAGGTACTGTTATCATCAACAGCATGTCGTCGTCAAAGATCCCACTGCTGGGCTCAGACCTTCCCACGTGAGCGACGGAACATGGGGAGATCGGGCCTAGGTTGGTTTTGATTTAACGTCACTTTGCAACAATAACCAGAACAGACAGTTTAACGTGCCTTCTAAAACACGGAGGAGCTTAGTTTGGTCACCCATCCGTTGACCGGGCATTGCGAAAGTTGCTTAACTTGCAAGATCGTAACCCGAACGTACAAGCCGCTTCCTCTATCTCTCAGACCGTAAACTGACTGAGACCAGAAGGATTTAAACAAAGCGAAATGCGGTGATAATAATCTGTTTGAATAAGGCTTTTCATTCGTTATTAATGCGACTAATGAAAAATGTAAGAAAGCCCCGCGTTCGTACCATAAAAAAGTTTGCATATAACGAACAGTAGTATATGTCAAGAGGTCTAATAAAGCTTAATGGACAAGAGAGTTGTGAAGTTGTTGTATATTTCATCAAAGCAAGACCCCCGCCTCACTGTCGACGAATGAAACGGGAAGAAAAGGGGCCGTTACAAAGAAAATTAAAACGATATACATTTTATTGTCGCACATAAATGGCGCGCTAGAAGTCGAAGCGTCGGTATAATTGCTATAACTTGCGTTTTTTTTACTGCATCTCGTAAATTTCTCAATAAAAACTTAATTTAACATGGTAAAAGTGCAATTTTTATTCACCAATCGTTCGCCTTAAACTTTCTAGCGGGAGCCGTTCCTTACGAGAGTTATGAGAGGAACGAGGGGAATATTGGAATTTATTTTTATGAAGCTGGATCCCCGACCGAGTTAATCTGTTAATATTGAACATTTTCGCCGCAGAGTAAACCATCCGTCCCTGGATAGAGCGAGTAAGGACATATTGCAGCTGGGGCGCTGTTATGGCGGTGTCGGGTAGGAGCACATAGTTTTAAGAAAATGAAGCTTACTATGAAATAGCTTGTAGACACTGTTACTTTGTTTTTAATAATATGTTTTACAGTTCTTCTCAGCAAGCTTATTTGTCTTTACCAAATGCGGGAACTGAACCCGCGCATTTTCTGACAAGACTGTACCCTATATCGGGCTATCTTTGTTGTGTACCCGTCCCGTGATTTTGTTTGTCATTTTTCGTTTATTATACTCGTATTTGCACTAAACTAGTAGGTATATTTGATCTTTGTAATTGCACTAAAATAGTTTATTTGATCTGTTATAAAAAACAAGAATTAAATAGTTGGTTAAATTTTTTGGCTTAGAGCATTAAACCATAATGCTCTAAGGTTTTTGGTTTCCTTTAGTTGATGGCTTCGTGCGATTAGCACATTTAGCCAGTGTCATAGTAATTTTTCTTACAAGTAATACCTATATAAAAAATATTTCTTTCCTGTATGATGATGAATGATGATGAATGTCCTCGCGCGCCATATGCACGACAGTCGTACGTAAGGTGGCGCGCTAATTATACCTACGGCGCGTGAAGGGTTAATAGAAATGAGAAGTGAGAAATGATATACCCCACAAACCCTCGAGTATCTCAATAAATATGTGGGGCTTTACTAAGTCCTCGGGCGGACTTCTTGAGAGAATTTGAAAAGTGACGCACTGTTTTGTTTCATTTGCCAACACTCATGAACACTTACGAACACTTAACAGTTAATAATCCACAATTATTACACATTAATATTCGACATAACACACATTTTAGAAAATAAAACAAAAAAGCAGACATGACTCTTCACTTTCCCGCCAAGAAGCCTCCGATGAAGTGTGTGATGACTTACAACATAATAATATTATTATATTCGAAGCAAATGTGGTTTGTTTTATATTTTTGATGCTTTGTTTAGTTCATATTCTCCTCTTATAATTCCAGCAATAGGTACGAAATTTTCTATTTACGATTCTTGCTTTCTCCTTGAATCGGAAGAAAATATCGCTCCTGAGATGTACAATTTTCCGCCGGTAAATATTTCTATTGAGGATTTTTACTTTCGAGAAGTTGCAAGCTCCAAGGGGCGATATTCAATTAAATTGCAAACGCAAATTGCTCGTGGAATTGAGCACTAGACACTTGAGTTTTTATGAACGCCATATAAAAACAGTTCGATTTGCTTTCAATGCATAAGACTAGTTATACGATCCATTTCGGTTTTCAGTATGAACACTCATTTTATAAATGGAGGTATTTAGAGCGTTTACACCTCACGATGACCCATACCTTCAGAGTTCAATATCATTGAAATTTATGAAACTCTGTGCTTAAAGAAAATACCATCTGATTGAGCCTATAAAGACTTAAATGGAAGCATATTCACCTGGCATGCTTTCCCCTTCGAGGAACAGTCTTCACATATCATTATTAACGGAACACAATGATTTAAATATAAGATGGTGGAAGCAAGACAGGTGTAATTAAATAATATTAACACAAAACAAAGTATCTCTGTGGGAATCGATCCAGGGACCGCATGGTATAAGACCGGTGGCCTACAACATATAATATATTCGCTCTTGTGGATACGTAGTTACGAGCGTCGCGAATATACCACCGTCCAGGTTATATTATCTCTCATATGATCTTTAGCCACATTAAACCATTTTCAGTCTGAGACTACTTTTTTTGTCACTCAGCTAGCTAACGAGCATACCTACGGCTGCTTTTCACCCATTGCAGCCCATGCCCACACGCGCTCGCGCCGACCACTAAACTCCTTCTTCTTCTTCTCCTTCTCCTTCAGTGAAATTATTGGGTTGGCGGTTCATCATCAGCCCACTTTTACCCACTGCAGGACATAAGCCTCTTCCCTCGCACGCCACTCTTTACAGTCCTGCGCCATCGCCATCTTCATCCATCCCCTGCCCGCCACCTGGACTAGGTCGTCGTTAAAAACCTGAAAAATAAAAGCGATCTCCTGGGACGAAGTGATGGCAAAGGTGACGGTGAAAGGTTTCCTAATTTTCATTGAAATTAGTCAATAAAATTCACTGCTAAAATGCTTTTCACCTCGGTTGCTTTCAAACCCGATCATTACAATGACTTTTATTATAGCTACTACTACTGTTTACATTCACAGCTTCGGTGTTGCTAAGGTTATCTTGATCGAGCGATACGGCTATACATAATTAGGGTTCGGTTAAATGGGAAACGGCCTTGCAATCCATCAAGCGCTGTGGGCCCGGACAGACCACTTAGCCACTGTCCGGACGCGGCCTCTGACATCCGCTTCGCTAAAATAGTACTATCACACACAACCCGAAAAGTTTTTAATTATAAACAAAAAACTTTTATTACTCAATTCAACGATTCAGTTGTCGCTGAATCATTTTGGTGCGATTTACCGAATCAGCGGTAATTATTCTCAAACTATGAAATCAATCAAGAGTCCCTCGCGCTCGAGTTCAAATTTATTGGTGACTATTTTAGTTTTGCAAATTCTTGAACGAAAATTACCTTCATAAACAAATTGCGCAAAAACAAACATGATTAAATAAAATTAACTTTTTATTTTTAAGTGCTAATTGCTGCACTGAAGCTGAATTAAATATTTATAATATAAAATGTGTCTATTCTGGTCGCCGTCGGTGACTCCAATAGGTACAAACAAACCCAGGATTTTAAATCTATACTATTAATAAAGAGGAAAAGTTTGTGACTTTGTTTATTTGTTTGTTTGCGGAGGGTAATCTCTGGAACTAGAGGAGAAAAAGAGCGAGAGGAGCTCGATGGCGCAGTGGTTAACGCGCCAGGTCTGCGAGTGCTGAGGTTAAGCAACTTTCGCAAAGGCCGGTCATCGGATGGGTGACCAAAAAATTATCATCTCGAGCTTCTCCGTGCTTCGGAAGGCATGTTAAGGCGTTGGTCTCGGCTGCATTAGCAGTCGTTAACAACCACCAATCCGCACCGGGCCCGCGTGGTGGTTTATGGCCCGTTCTCCTTATCCATCCATAGGAAGGCTCGTGCCCCTGCAGTGGGGACATAAAATGAGCTAATGATGATCTCTGGAACTACTGGTTCAATTCCAAAATTTCTTTCACGGACAGAAAGCTACATTCCTTGCAAGTAACATAGGCTACATTCCACGTGGACGAAGTCGCGGGCATACTGTTAGTTCACAATATATTATGATTATTTTAAAATGTAAGTCAGTCTGATATCGGTTCTATAACGAATTTCCCCATTTCCTCTGTTCGACAAGAAAAAGAAAGTGTGAAAAATACTCTTTAAGGTCGACAGAGCATCCAGCAACGGTATCAGCTGCTGTCGCGCGGTGTGAATAAAACAGTGCTCAAGCGACCGTCGGCTGTGCGTACGAATGTCGGTCGCCGACTCAGCTGGTTATATTCAACGTAACAGTTTTTTGGAGAGTTTGTTGAATGCCTCAGACGGCATTTTCAGCGACACCGAACTTATTTGGGGGCAGCGAGAAACATAAAGGGTTCCTAAAGCCTTGTGAAACGAAGCACCGTCACAGGCTTTCTACAGGACACGAAATCACGCACTAGTGCGTGTCCCCGTACTCTACTAGATTCTCCGAGGGGTTCGGATCGGAATATCGGATCGGGACGTAACAGTGCGTTACTGACCGCTGTTCGGTACAGTTGTGTAAATTTGTTGCGATGAACCCATTTATCAATTGTTTAGTTGCTGCAGTGTATTTACCATAAAGTTAATATGTTGGTATATATGTATATGCTATTTACAGCAAAAATTTAAACAAAAACGTGCAGCCGCTGCTAGTTTTCTGGTTTACTTTACTAACTCTCAAGAGTGATCTGTCATTTCATTGAGGGTTGTCCTAGAACACTCAATGAAATTGTTAATTGGCCGCGGTCTTTTGTAAGGTACTCCAGTCGAAAGGAATAGGGATAGGAAATAATTGATCAAATGTATGATAAATGGCTTTTATTAGTTGCAATAATTGAAAATCATTTTTAGCAGATGGGGTAGTGACTGGTGCCACTGTACTTAAAGGGTTGAACACTGGTGTGTTCGACCCTTTAAGTCCAGTGCTCGCCACAGTTTTTGTCGCCAAAAAATAACATAGATTTTTATTGAAATTATTAGAGCTAGGAAGCGGTGTGGTAATATGAAAAAATGTGAAGTAAAACTTGAGGCTACCGAAAACGATGATTCTGGTCTATTGAGTGTTTCATAAGGGTTGTTAAGTGGTTTATCTTATACTGTATGTTAGTAATAATAAGGTTGAAAATGAAACCGTTTGGTATAGATAACAACTTTATTAACAAATGACATGGCATAACATAATCTGCCATTTACCACGACACTTTGATAGCACGATTCAGAAGACGAACCACGCCATCTGGTAAATACTATTGGAATTAAACTTAAAATATTATTATCGCGGGTCTTTAACTGGCTGTTGTGACTCACAGATCTCCATGGCCTTCTTCAAAACTTCTGTGCGAAAAATTAATTTTTGGTAATTTGTAAAATTGCTCGTTATAGGTAACAGAGACATAAAGAACAACATATCATCGTTTTTCATCATAGCTGCGTTATCTTTAAACAATTTAAACATTTCTTTTTCAATTTCCCCTCCATCAATATCAGCTGTCTGTTTTTTTCTTTTTTGCTTCTTAGTCTTAATATTTGATTGATTTGATGCAGAACTTTCATAACCCAGCTGATTTGAATTGTTTGATGGTGTTTTAGCATTATTTTCATCAAAAACAGAATTTTCTCCAGACTCGGAACTAGAGTCTTCAACAGGAATGAGATGCCTTTTTTCAAGAAATTTCATTTGCTCATAATAAATATAAGTTTTTTTTCCGCTACTCCCTGAACCGGATTGTTGGTTTTTTTTATTCTGCTTAGACCGAACATACGCGTCCCTCGCCGTCTTCCAACGTTGTTGAACCTGTTTCTCTGTAATAAATTGAAATAAAACTTATTAAATTTCTATTGCATTATATTTATCCTTTTAGTATAGGTTGTCTAAGACATGACAGCGGTTATAATGATGTCCTTCGTTTAATGTGTTTGTTACTTATAACGACACATAAAGCTAGATATTTCAATATTTTAGCTTAATACTTAAAATTATGTACTATGTTCAAACTGATTTGACAGCTTCGTCACAGGTGACTGGAAACTTCAGTTATGATAACGTGACATGGTATTAAAGTGTGTTAAAGCTTCTTTTGAGCTGACTGTACAGACGTAAGCATTAACATAAAAACTTTTGACTCTTATTCCATTGCATTAAGATTTACAACAATTTACGATAATTAAGTTGACTCCATACTGCATGTGTCAATCTTGATGTGTCGTTGACTGTACTTCGTTCACGTCAATACAATCGGAGTGATATCAACCTTTTTCTATCGATAAAACAAGGCTTGTTGCTTAGCTTGTAGGATGGCCATGTGTGTAATACTTAATAATAACTAAATACTTAGGCACTTAACATAAAGAAAATTTAGTTTTACTTACCTATATCTTTTTTCTTTGCATCAGCGTATTCGTCATATTCTGGGAACAGTGTCTGATACACCTCTAGCCAATAGTTGAGTTTAGCGTCACGGTCTTTATAGAGCGTATGTTTTAAATCCCAAAGTGCCGGCCTAATCCGCACTTCATTAATTACTCGCTCCGTATCAATGTTCATTGTTGGAACGTATACAATTTACGGTGTACCGGTCGGTTCGCCGGTCGGGCGTAGCACTGAACCCTGCGCCTCTTGTGAGCGGGGCGCGGTTCTACCACAAAATAAGAAGACTGCAGAAGGCAAGCTTCATACAAACGTGTTCGAGCAACACACATAGGCAACCTCTAAAGGCGGAGATTGACTTGTAACATTTTGGTGTAATGTATCATTCGAGGCGATCTTGTTACAATACGGCGACACAGGCTGACTTGTAAAGTGTGCTCCATTTTTACTCACAATGTCAGACGTAGAGGTTGTGTCAATAATCAAATACAACTTACCTCGGCCTGTTACACTACGTTTCTTTATCTTTGCTTTTTCTCTTCTTAACGAAGCAAGTAAACTGGTGATTTTTTTCTTGGCCTCCTCGACGTCAATGTTTATTTCGGCAGTGAATTTTACCCAAGCACCGTTTTTTTAATTTGTTAAAATTATTTGCATGAGTAGGATCTCATAAAATTTGTTTTTTTTTCTGTATTTGTCAATAAATAAAAGGGATTTTTCGTTGTCCCACTGCATTTTTACTTATCGAAAATCGCGAGTGCAAAACGAGATAGATTGAACTTGCTCTCGCGACGACGTGACCTGCACTGACTGACTTGTAATGTAACACTCAAAGAGATTCGCGAAAAAACCGATAGTCGAGTGGAGCACGCGGCGCTCGCCGCAAATGATACATTACAAACTAACGTTACAAGTCAGTCTTTGGTTTCTGTTACTAAAACTCGATACATTACACCAAAATGTTACAAGTCAGTCTCCGGCTTAACGGACAAGAAATCTTGCAACAGCTGCGCTTGGACTGTTCCGAGATGCCATGTCCGTGAGGGTGTATATATATTATTGTCTATGCGTGGTATGTCTTAAGCTTACCTTCTGAGTATCCTTATTTCGTGGTATAATTGTGATGGGCTTCGGCGGGGCGCGTCCGTCGTCGTTTCTACCACACAGTATAAACGACACGACTCTGCGCTACGGAATAACTTTTTGGGGTATCTCGACTTACAGAAACATCCTGCTTAGAGCTCAAAAACAATGCATTAGAGCAATCTGTTGCTTGAAGCCTAAAGAAAGCTTAGCAAGAAAAGAAAAGCCTTATTTTAAATATTTAAAACTTCTAAGATTACCAAGCCTTTACACACTT
This sequence comes from Eudonia mercurella, assembly GCA_963082485.1. Classification (NCBI taxonomy): domain Eukaryota; kingdom Metazoa; phylum Arthropoda; class Insecta; order Lepidoptera; family Crambidae; genus Eudonia; species Eudonia mercurella. The sequence continues at coordinate 7,989,702 of OY720032.1, forward strand.
GAATCTTGTATTTTTGTAAAATATAATCCTGGCTTAATGACTATCTTATGGACAGTAATATCAATATTTTAATTTTAAATTTAAATTTATATATCAATGGCAATTTAAATTTAATATTATTTATAACTATTACTATATGTTTAATGTATTAATATAGAATGTTATTCAGACTTTTAAATTTATTTTAATTGGAAATGATTTGCCTTTTTAATTTAATGATTGATGTATTATTTAATTTAATTATTTATGTAGTTATAATGTATTTCGTATGCCGTAAGGTGTATCATAGAGGCACTATCTAACTAAAGCGTACAACAACCTGTATTATTACCTGTGATAACGAAATAATAAATGATTTGATTTAAAGAAGGTGTACTACTCCTTCCTTATACTGTGGTTCTACTGACGTACGCGCGCCGACGACGGACAACGAGCTATGAGCTAGACCGAGACGATGTGTAACGCGTATAAAGTCACGCCACGTCACGCGCCAGCACCACCGACTATCAGCTTCGCACTGTTTGTTAGCAACTATGTATTTAAGTATACGCGACCGACGCCGACGTACGCACCGACGGACGACCGGTCGAGCACTGTTTTAGCGCATGTGGTTTTAGGCCTGAGCTACCGTCGTCGCGGGCACTGTCGCGGTCGGGTAATAATATATGAAGTACAGTGCTTCTTTTTTTAATGTCCCTCGGCAAACTTCGTGTTTCAGCTGTCGTTGGATTTCTATCTGTTATAGAGTTTATAGAGTTGATACTACCTTTTACTTATTATTAATTTATTTTAAAAGGAGGGAAAATACTATTGTGTCATAATCATCATCATCATCAGCTCATTCTTATGTTACGTTAAGACGTTGGTCCCGGCTGCATTAGCAGTCGTTAACAACCACCAATCCGCACTGGGCCCGCGTGGTGGATTACGGCCCGTTCTCCCTATCCATCCATAGGGAAGGCTCGTGCCAAAAAAAGAAAAAAATTAATAATTGGTTGTATTTGTGTAATAAATTAATAAATGCAATGATTTAGAAGCACTATAAATGGAGCAAATAAGTAGGATTGTGGCACCAGTGTTCGACACTTTAAGCCCTGTGTTCGACACAGGTTTGGAATGTCAGCTAGGGTGCAGGTGGTCATTATTGCTAAAGTCTAACAATCTCTTGCGGACCTCTATTTTTACTCCTACTAGTTCCTGTCGAAGTATGATGCTATTACCCTATATGGATACTGTTGGCGACTGGTTGGACCAAACCTTTTTTGCTATTCAAATTGAGAAATGTATTTACTAGTAAATGTATTTTTTAGGGGTTAAAATTACTCGCGTCCGTAGGTTTACCTTTGAAACCCTACACGTGACCCCTGGGTGGTGCTAAATGAGTGACACTATCTGAGTGGTAGATCCAAGCTGCGTTGCAGCACGAAATGGGCCGGCTCGCCCGGCGTAATACCACCCCCTCACAGAATATCGGCGTGAAACAATGACACTCGTTGATGTTGTGTTTCGTCCGGTGAGTGAAAGTACCGGAGGCTCATCTCTCACCCCCTCCCTCCTCCCAATTTTTACTCCCTCCTCAAGATCCAACTCCTTCCTCAAGGCCGGACGCATCTGCGATTACTTTGGTTTTGCGGGTGGGTGTCCATGGGCGGGCATTACTTTCCATCAGGTCACCCGCCTGCTCGTTTGCCTCCTTAAACTTTTTCTAAGACTTTTGATGATGACATGATTTAGTTTTTTTTGGGTCATTGGTTTTGTTTGTAGTTGTCAGGTTATTTTTCCATGAATAATTGTATTATATTAAGCTTAATAAATATTTACAAAATACTACATGTTTCCAACAATTTATCATACAGCCCACTACTTCATAATAACATATACCAGTGTGGACGTTTTAAAATAGCAGAGTTACCGTACTGGGGCCCGTTTGTATGTTTGTTTATGGACAAACATAAAAAAAGAAGTCGTCTAATCACGTTTAGTGTAAACACGTGGACACCATGTTCTGTAATTGTTATTATTATTGAGTGTACTTGTATTCAGATATATTTTTAATTTTTAATAGCCCATTGCTTTAGAAGTGGAAACAGTCACGCTATTAGTTGGCTGACCCCATTTCTTGAGTACAGTTGTTGTTGCAGGTCAGATAACAACACATACTATGCTAACACCAATTGCAATTAAAAGTTTACAATGCTCTAGATAGCGTTACTGTTAGCTGATGTTCCATGAAACTGGACAACTTTATCAAAGGAACAAGGATCGAAAGACGCCTAATCGTTTCTGACCTTCCATACAAAAGGGCGCAATCTAAAGCTAATCTATTGATTACGGAGTCTAAATTTTCATCTTGGGAAAACTTGTTAATCTCATGATTGGAACATAAAGCTAACAGCAGCAACATTATTAATACTTTTTATATTTATAAAACATAGTGTAGGACGCCCAGACTAGGTGGAGCAACGATCTTCGCAAGGTGGCTGGCAAGAGCTGGATGGCAGTAGCTGCGGATCGTGCTCAGTATGGCGTGTACTTGGAGAGGCCTTTGTCCAGCAGTGTATTAGTATAGACTGATGATGAAGATGATGAAATGATGATTCATACAATGCGGCAACACACGTACTAAACTAAAACCAATTGCAATTAAAATTTTACGGTTAGTGTAATAGTTTGGTGACGTTCCATTTACGTGACATAGCATGCGCATACATACAAGTATTCGATCTAGTGCGACACGTCGATACATCAAGCGGTATTATGCTGAGATATTGCGGTGAGCCGACTCTTGGCTGCCGCACTCCGGTCAAATTGACGCGGGAAAATATTGTGCAAACATGCAACATTGCTGTTACGTTCTCAAAGGAATATAGGCTGGGCGTAATGACATAGTTGCTTGGTAACAGTTCAAAAGCAACTTCGGCCCGATATCGGTTTACGAAACTTAATCGGTTCTATTTTTTTTTTTCAGCTACTCCCCGCTTTTGTTGCAGGACTTTTTATTCTTTTTCTTTTTTCTTTTTCTTTTTTATGGGTTAAATAAACTTAAGCTATAAGAGCTTTACTCTGTTATTTTATTTCTTTTTTCTTTTCTTTCTTTTTGTCTTTAAATACTTTCTTATTCTTTCTTTTATTTTCTTTTTTCTTTACAATATGGTTCTTAATTCTATTACATTATTCTCTTTTCTTAGTTTACATTGCATCTTATATAAATACATTTCTCATATCTTTTTCTTTTCTTGTATACATAATTTATAATCTTATTTATTTACATTTTCCTTTCTTATCATACACCCTTCATACACCATATTATTTTACATATTATTACCCTTTTTTCCTAATAAAAATCCTGCCACATTATTATGTGGTCTTGCTTGCCTTATAATAATAATAACAAAAAAATCAACAACAACACCTAGAGAGGCTCTCGCTGAAAGGTTGGGTTAGGGGCCAGATGCAAAAGGCAGTACTCCTAGACACGGCACGTATTGTCAGAAGGTTCCTCACTCTGCAGCCCTGACCACCGGTAGCTTGGGCCCTGCCCCGCTGCTGGTGGTACTCTAGGATTAGGTTTTTATAATGTTTTATTGTTTTTATATTAAAATATTGTAAAAATCTAGTTTTAAGAAAGAAAATAAATAAAGGAGATAATAATAATAATAAACTTTATTTGCACATTAAAAAAAACAGATGCTGACAAATTGATAAAAACATATAGTACAAAATAGGCGGCCATACATTATACTTTAAACTAGACGTCCTTATTTCTTTTATTTACTATATTGTCAATTTTTTTGGCATAATCCATGAATAATTTTCTCTCTTTTTTGACTTTCATGATCTCCTTTAGGGTGTCTATGCTTAATTTAGTGTCGATCGCTTGTTGCAGTGTGTACTTAATTTGCGTGTGTATTGGGCATTCTAGTAAAATGTGAAAGATGTCCTCGTCCATCGTCGGGTCACAGGCACATGAAGGGCTGTCCTTGCACTTAAATCTATGCAGGGATGCACAGAATCCTCCATGACCCGTTAAGACCTGCGACGCAAGCCGGTCGATGGACATCGGTTCTATATTGAAACTGTTACGTGGTAGTGTAGGCCTGTACTGTAAATATTTTTAGATAATTTCTATCGAGGGTAACATCTTTACCATGGGACAAGGTGTCAATTATTATAATAAAATCCCGAACGTTGATTTTTTACATAATAGTATAATGTTACGCAAATATTGTTGCGAACAAAATGTTTACAAATTTTCAAATTGTAAACAGACAAAGGGTTGAAAAAACTGTTGAGTCACGATAGCATAGTTGGTAGTGCACCTGCCCCGGCATGTCATGGAGTGCGGGTTCGAATCTCGCTAGTGGATTGTTTTTACCCTTTGTCTTTTTTTAAATCATGAATGATGTTTGAATTTTGTCCTTTGAGAAATTTAAGACACACGTGTAGGAAACATTTTAAAAAAGAGCTTTTACAATGTAATCATCATCAGCTCATTTTATGTCCCCATTGTTGGGGGACCGAGCCTTCCCTATGGATGGATAGGGAGAAAGGGCCATAAACCACCACGCGGGCCCAGTGCGGATTGGTGGTTGTTAACGACTGCTAATGCAACCGGGACCAACGGCTTTACGTGCCTTCCGAAACACGGAGGAGCTCGAGATAATACATTTTTGTCACCCATCCGATGACCGGCCTTTGCGAAAGTTGCTTAACCTCAGCATTCGCAGACCGGGCGCGTTAACCACTGCGCCATCGAGCTCCTCAATACAATGTAAATTATTATGTTAATGTAAAAATGCATGGAACTGACATTCCTCCAATTCTCGCACACTGTATAGGAATAAAGCGCTTTATAGTTTTGAAGTTTTTGAAGTAGTACATATGTACATAGTGCCCAAATACGTTATTTTAAAATCAAGTGTTATGTTAAGTAAATGTATAGAGGTAAGCAATTTTGTAATTCCGTGCACAAGAAAGTTTTTAATTGTAAATGTTTAAAATTAAAAATTGTAATATTTGGTATGGTTAAAGCTGCCACACTTTCTTGCGCCCATTCTAATCCACAGCTAAAAAGTAGACATCCTGAATGGGAAAGTAGTTAAAAAATGTTGTGACGATTCAAAAGCACTTTTCATACGTTTATTTAAATAAAACATTTTGACTTTGACTTTATCGTTAGAAGGTTCAAGGGTTTTGTTTGTCTGTTCTCTAGTTAAAGCATCACGCAAAAATGGTAAGCTATAGTATAAATAGTTTATAGATACTTCATTTTAATTTTTGTTTATTTTTCGTTATCATATGAATTATACGTAGTTTCTTTTTAATGTAGGTATACATACATTCAATAAATGGCAGCAACCTTTTAAATACCTTTGTTAATAAAATGGAAGATTCCGGTTATTGGTTTGATCTTTGGCGAATTTAAAAGTAAGTGGCTTTTTCTCTACAAAGGAATAATATTTCTTGGCGCTGGGTATTCCAGCCCAAAGGAGCTCAACAAAGAATGGCCCGCCTACATTTTTAACATTATCACCTTCCCACACAGTCCTCACGAGCAGCAACATTTTCGGGACCACAATGTGATAACAACATTAATTTAAGTTGACACTTCATTACTTTATTATTCAGAAGTAGCAAACCTTCGTCGACATATCTAATGAATCGAAATAATATTCGGCAAGAAAAAGAAAAAGTTTTTATGCGACAAAGACGTCTATGCTAATTGGCCGGCATAAGCCAGTATTGCCGTCATTCCGCTCCGACGCCCGACGCCCGACGTCTCCGCACCCCAGCTCCAGCATTGGGCGGTGCACAAATTGAGTTAGCCTTAATTGATTGTGCATACGGCATACAGCCGTCGTTGCCGCTGACGTGGCGCTCCGAAATACCAACACACCCGATTTCTGTAATGTTGGCACGTACCTTTTTATATGGCGTAATGAATGGTAGCACAATTCTGCTTGGTGTAATAAAAGGGTATTAGTTATTGTCAAAATTCTTTTATAACGAGGATTAATGCAAACATCTTTGTATCTTAGAGTCATCTCATCTATTATAGATGAATTATGTGTTAATAACTATTTTTAAGGACTTCTTGGCAGGAAAGAGAAGAGGCATGTCTAGGTTTTGTTTTATTTTCTAAAATTTGTGCTATGATGAACATTAATGTGAAATAATGGTGGATGAACGTGTATGAGTGTTGACAAGTAAAACAAAACAGTGCAACGTCACTTTAACAGGTTAATTCTCTCAAGCAGTCCGCGTGAGGTGAGGTGAGAGTTAAGCCCCACATCTTTATTGAGATATTCGAGGGTATGGAGGCATATCATTTCTCACTTCTCATTACTGTTATTATTAATCATCATCTTATATTAACAAAGATATGTTATTTATTTATATAGCTTTTAAAAAGAAAATTACTTTGACACTGGCTAAATGTGCTAACCGCACGAAGCCATCAAGTAAAATAAAATAAAAAAACTACTTTTAAGGTTACAGAAATTCGTGTTTGGGTCCAATTATTATTTATTATTATTTCTGGTGGGGACGTCGCGGGCCGAACGGACGATCCACTCGCGTTTTCTGCGGGCCATTTCGTCCTTTCCCGTTCTCCCCTTTGAGGGAGTTAAGGTTGATCCAGCCTTCAAGGCGGCGCCCCGTGGAATCTTTTTGTCTTTTTGGTAAATCTTGCTATCTGCTCCACCTTCAGATCCTTCAGGTCCTCTATGTCTAGTGTATCCGACCCCCATAGCTCCCGTCTTATCTGTGAGTACATAGGGCACTCAGTGAGTAGGTGGAGGCTGGTCTCTTCACTTTCCGTGCACTCCTGGCATATGGGGTCGGTTTTCACTCCTATCACTGTCAGATGTCTGTTCAGTCGACAGTGTCCTGTTATGATCTCTATGACTAGCCTCATGTTCTCTCTGGAGAGTCCCATCAGTTTGCTAGTCTTTTTCTTGTCCATTCCCTTGATGAAGATCTTCGACTGTCTCATGCCCGTCGAGGACCTCCATCTTCGGTTGGTTTCTGCTGTAATACTATGGCTGATTACTCCCTTGGTGATGTTGTGCGCTATTGGCAACCGGGGTTCCGGTCCCACCAAGCTTTCCTCTGCTCCTTTTCTAGCTAGTCCTGGCTGGGTCAAATGAAAGTGAATAAAAGTGAATAGCTTATAACTATTCTATAGCTGGACAAAGGCTTTCATCATTGAAACCAAGTCACCACTAAAATTCATAGATAATGGCTTAATCACCACACTTGGCAAGTGCGGGTTATGCATTGAAAAATCCGAAACACTTTGCTCGACCTGGGAATTGAAATGAAATCACGGTAAATTTTTTAACATATCGTTCATGATCATCATCACGCTCAGGCTTTGGTAAACGATAAGGAGATCAAGGCATGTTACAGCACTAAGGTACCTTAAAAGGCACAGAGTACGAGTAACACATGATTATAAGAATAATAATCCATATATTAATACGTGAAGCAAAAACTTTGTACCCGTTTTTACGAAAATTGCGCGGACGGAGGAGTATGAAATTTCGCACACTTATCTATTAGTATAGTATATTATACAGAGGAAACCTTTGTATTTTTGTATATATGTACATATGTATGTAGGTATGTATGTTTGCAACGAATAAACTCAAAAACTATTGGACCGATTTAAAAAATTCTTTCACTATTAGAATGCTACATTAGCGCTGTACTCAGCGCTATATATATTACGGTCGAATTTCGACCACTGGGCGACCGCTAGTAATAATAAATCTTTACAAGAACAAAACAATATTAATATTTAAAAGATGGAAACGCTAGACCAAGTCTTGCGTCCGGCGACTTGGCATAACAATAGTTACTAAGAAAATCACAACCAAAACGCGCTGGCTGCTCCTCTAGATAAAGCTTCCAAGGCTAAAAGTTTTCCACGATGCGTTTGAATCACAAAAACTTTGTCTGAAATTTCACATTGTGGTGTGTACGTGATGACTGTACCAGGTGTCAGTTTAGATGGAAACAAAAACTTTCTGGCTGATATATTGCGATTAAATGTGGATTTCTCACAAATGGCTCGTAACTGCCTATGTTCATTTCTGTGATTTTCAATTTGCAAGAAAGATATCAACAATCGGAATTGAGACTTATTGTTGACATACGATCTAGGTCGTTGGTAGAAATGGCTGCTGCTCCCTGTATAAAAAAATAATAAGGTACTTGTAGCAAGATATTTTAAGGTCAGCCATTGCAATTTTTTGATTAATTTAACAATATTAATTATAATTGGGAAACTATTTTTAAAATAATTCGAAGATCAATTCGCGGGCGGCGAGAAACTTAAAGGGTTCCTCAAGCCGTGTGAAACGAATCAGCGTCAGAGGTTTTCTAGAGGGACCGGCATCACGCACTAGTGCGTGTTCCTATGCCCTACTAGATTCTCCGAGGGGTTCGAGGGGATCGGAGAGCGGAATAACCCGAGGACGCTTCTAAAGGCTCCGACCTCGGCTCGGGTTGACCGGGTCGTGGTGGTGGGAAGAAGCGCCTACGTACATGTTTGTACATGTTAAAAAGTGCGTGTGAACCGGTTCGTCGTACCCTTGTTCTACAAGTACGGTGTCTATAAGGTAGTGTGCATGTTTAGTGTATTATGTACTAAATGTTTAGTGGCATTTAGAGGATCGGGCGGAGCAAAACTTCATGCTGATTTAATAAGCATATAAGCCACGTGTAAACTTAATAAATGTTTACTGTAAGAATTAAGTTGTTCTACTGTGTGTATCCACGTCAATAGTCGGTCCGTGGAGCGCATCTCGGAGTTCCGCGACTCGCGAGCGAACCATCTCGTGGGAAATCGCACTGTTTGTAAACTTTTTCAAATCTTTCCTTGTATCTTCGCGGAACCATAATTCATAGTTCATAACAACTTGTCCTCCTCACTATCGGCGTGTAAAGTATATATAACTTCCTATTTATTTATTTGTCCATTGCTTTTTAACATTCTTTAGCCCTTTTAACCTAACTTTGCAGTTTACGTGTATTATTAGGTAGTAGTAAATTCTAACTGAGAGTGTCAACGTTTATTGGCATTGAAATGGCAATGTACATCTTTTATCCTAATTTGTAGACAAAATGAATGTTTAACATTAAATACAACATAAGTGAATTAATGTGTTGCTCTGTAAGAATCTACAGTCACCTATTTACGTATTTCTAAATATTTTCTAGCGTTATTGAAGCCGATCTTAATATATTCACTAAAACAAATTGTAAAAACAACAAAAAATTATCTATGTTAAGCTTTGTTTCAATGTCAACGCGGTAACTTTATATTCACCATTTTGTTACGAAACGATAGGGTATCAAATTTTAAGGTTACATCTAAGACGTCAAAAACAACTTGATCCGAAGGCAAAGCCTTGGGGCTTAAGCTGCGAGACGTGCTCGGAGTACGCGGACATTACGCAGGACCCATTCGGAATCGCAATTAGTATGGGCCGCGTCACAAACACCAATGCGCTTTGTCATAAATTAACTACTAAATACTTATAAATCCAGTTAGAAACTTTTTAACTTTGAAGAAATTTAAAGTAACTTTTTATACTATAGATACTTTAACTGTATTTATTCTGTACTTATACTTGCGTTTCATTAAAAGAAGTGTATTGTATTCGGAAGGCACATAAAGCCGTCGTTGGTCCTGGCTGCATCAACCACCAATCCGCACTGGGTCTGGATGATGAACTGATGATGAATAGAATAGAATAGAACATTTTATTACGTAACTGTTACATTGTATAACTACTGGGTGAAATTATACTTGTTAGTCCAAACAGTTACTCTAGTCGGGCATTAATTACAATAAGGTTTTTATAAAATTTGCATGCCAATATTGTTTAATTTTACATTCATTTTCTTATTTTTTTTATTATTATTATTGTCATATTAAATTATTTTCTTTATTAAATATACATCTTAAGATTTTTTTGAACAATATTTTATATAAATACATATTTACAATATAAAATATTATAAAAAACTTAACCTAGGTTGCCACCGGCAGTGGGGATAGACCCAAGCTATCGATGATTAGGGCTGCAGAGTGAGGAACCTTCTGACAATACGTGCCACGGCACATCAAGGACTTAACACGTCAAGGAGTACTGCCTTTTGCATCTGACCCTTGACCCAACCTTTCAGCGAGAGCCTCTCTAGGTGTTGATCGAGGCTCTTGGCTAAACTACCGTTTGCCGAAACGACTATCGGTACAATAATGGTTTAATCCACACGCCACATGGCGGTAACCTCGTGAGCCAAGTCAAGGTCTTTTATTATTATCTTAATCTTAGCATAATTTTGTGATTTTTGCTGTAGCACTTTTGTATGCATGTAGTTTACACCTATAATTGAGGTGACACTTATCAAGCGTCTGATTTATGCAATGTTTTTTAATGTAATGGTGTTTACTTTTTTGGTGTAACAATAAAATAAATAAATTCAATATAATGATAAAAATAGGCATGTCAAACTATACTGTACATCAAAATATTTGTGCAGGTCATAGAACACGTTACACAAAAGCCATTCTTTCAACGTTTTTTAAATTTATGATCGGTAACTTCTTTAATAAATATAGGTATTTTATTGTAGATACGTACAGCAGACACGTAGGCACTCCTCTCAAAAATTTCCGGCCTAACTCGCGGCAAGAATAGGTCGTCAAACTGTTTTCTTGAAGTTTTTCTGACTTTTGCTTCCGACATCTTTGGAAATACATAGGCAAATTCCTAAAATGTATATAGTGGTCAAAGTTAGAATGTTTTTTTCTTTGAAAATAGTTCGTAAGGATTCGTCATATTTCATTCTAAATATGGTTCTAATGCAACGTTTTTGTAGCAGGAACTATTAACGTTTACCGAGTTACCCCAAAATATTATTTCGTATGGGTGACCAAAAGTTTATCATCTCGAGCTCCTCCTTGCTTCGGAAGGCACGTAAAAGCCGTTGGTCCCGGCTGCATTGACAGTCGTTAACAACTACCAATCCGCACTGGGTCCGCGTGGTGGCATATGGCCAGTTCTCCCTATCCATTCATAGGGAGGGCTTGTGCCCCAGCTGTGGGAACATAAAGTGAGTTAATGATGATGATGATTATTGTGTAATCGAAGAAACGTAGGTAATTACTAGATAGTAGGACGTAATACTAACAAACTGTGATCGTATGACATGTGTGAGAAACCTTTACCCGTTGATTTTAATTGAAAGTTCTGCCGGCCATTATCTTGGATATATCTGGGATCCACGGAGAAACCCTTGATCTTTACTGATTTTAGTAACGATAAAGTTGGACTTGGAACCCTGCTCCTCTGGCTGTCTATAATAAAAGAAAGTGAAAAGTAAATAGTTTATGTCTGTCCCACGGCTGGGTAAAGGCTTCCATCATTGAAATCGATCGATCGACACTACAATTGATGGTTAATAGAATATAATAGAATAGAATACCTTTATTTCAGGAAACTATACCTTAAATATTAACATACATATTATGTTATAATACAATTTTAATGGCCTAATCACCACGCTTGCCAAATGCGCGTCGGTGATCAGTTGATCACAAACTCAGGCTATATGCATCTATCTATACTAATATTATAAAGAGGAAACCTTTGTATTTTTGTATGTATGTATGTTTGCAACGAATAAACTCAAAAACTACTGGACCGATTTAAAAAAATCTTTCACCATTAGAATGCTACACTAGCGCTGAGTAACATAGGTTATATTTAAAAAAGAAAAAAAATGCGGTACGACGTTCGCCGGATCAGCTAGTATTTTATAAACTTATACCATAGCCCCACTATAACTAAGCGGTTCACTTAAGCTTCTAACCAAATAAAAAAGAAGATAATATCGGTAGAAGGATATAATACGAAGAAGACTTTAAATTTAACGTTTGTATGGGATATCGAAATGTATTAAGGCTCCTAAAAAATTTAAAGAAAGCCATTAGTGTACTAATACCACTCACTGTGCTACTACAGCATCTATACAGCAAACGATTCGCTTTTGTACCGCCAATTTCCCTGCAACGATAATTGCCAAGAGCTCGCCAATTGCAATGCATCGATCGGCTAGTGTGGTACAAAAATATCTCGTTATTGTTTACAATTTGTTTCTATTCAATGAAATAAAACACTTTATATGGTAGAACACGTTAACCGCCTCTGTGCCCTAATAGTTAAGACCGCCGAGCGGGTCTCAGACCCAGAGGTCGCGGGTTTGTGTATGTTTATGTACTTGGTCTGGATGGTGGTAGGGCTTGTTAGTCCTCCTGTCTAGCTACCACTATCTTGTCTAAATATGTCGACAAAACATCAATGTTGATTGTATTGTTGTGTTCCGACCGCTAGGGATAAGATAACCGGTAACTTAGTTGTCGAGGTTTCCGAGTGAAGTGCGCTCTTGGGCCTTATCGTCACTTAACATCATCTGCAATTAAAGCACTGAGCTTACCCGCAATATATAAAAAAAAACCGTATACATTAAATTATATTATCGCAAGATTATCGCATATAATTTTATCCTGGCGTGATTAACCTTTTGATGTGTTGGTAGGTAGGCGGTTACTGAAGTGTTAATCGTTTCGAAATTAATCGTTCCTCCAGTATTTTATTTACATTAGAGCAGACCCAAATCGTTTTGTAACCAAGAATCTGGATAATTATAATATATTAATATCCATGTCTAAACTTCCTGTATATCCAAGGAAGAAAAAAGTTATAACTTATAAATATCGACTTAACGGCAAGTATTTAAAAAGGGTCAATGAGGTTAGAGATCTCGGAGTTCAGCTCGATTCTGGATTGTATTTCGAGTCTCATATTATTAAGATCATTGGGAAGGCATACAAGTTGCTAGGCTTCATTTTCCGACAGAGTGTTGATTTTAAAAATGTGAATACGCTGATTTTGTTATACAATGCGTACGTTAGATCCCAATTGGAGTATGCATCCAGCGTGTGGAACCCCTTATATTTAAAATATATCAACCTACTAGAGGGTATTCAAAATAAGTTCAAGAAACGTTTAAAATATCGGTTTAAACATTTTAACATTGATGAACTTGAATCCTTGACAAGTCGACGTTCATATAAAGATCAAGATCTGCTCTATAAGATCATACATAGCAGTGTAGATTCACCTTATTTGCTAAGTAAAATTGCTTTTAGGTGTTCCAGACTGAGCGCTCGCCACAAGCACACATTTTTTGTACCAATTTGTAAGTCAAATTATAGACGCAATAGTTTTATTATAAGAGTCCTTAATGAATTCAATACTACTTTCAATCACATCGACGTATTTCACGAAAACATTTCTCGTTTTCGTAGACTATTAAGAGAAACTTAACTTCTATTTTAAATGTATATTTTCAACCGGATTTTGATTGTAAAATTGTATTGAGTTATTTGATATATACTTTATTATTTTTTCTTTCGCACTGGTGTTCAACAAGTAGTTTCTGTACAAATTATCAGTGGAAACTTTAAATGCTACTGTATAATATTTTTTTATTGTTTATATGTGTAATATAAAGCTGTATGTTTCCTTAATAAAATAAAATAAAATAAATAAAATATTTGAAAGTCTTAAACCTAATTGTTAAGAAATTAATATACTGTTGTGTCTTTGTAGACTCAAGAGATATGGCGGCGCGCGATCTTTGAAATCTATACTAATATTATAAAGAGGAAACCTTTGTATGTTTGTATGTATGTATGTTTGCAACGAATAAACTCAAAAATTACTGGACCGATTTAAAAAATTCTTTCACTATTAAAATGCTACATTAGCGCTTAGTAACATAGGCTATATTAAAAAAAAAAAAAATAGTAAAAACGACAATTTAATTTTCCAATACAAAATATTTGTTTGTTTTGTTGTCATGGAAACCATTGATATATATTTAACTCAATGATGAAAACTGTCAAAGCGGTACGAAGTCCGCCGGATCAGTTAGTAGTAAATAAAGCAGTGTGCTGCATCCCAGCAGTTGTTTCATTTGTCTTATTTTGCCGACATAACTTATACATATGCTAACGGCAAGATATTATGCTGTGATGTTTAGACCCTGCTGCTGGCCTTGCTACCCACTAGCTTACTGCACCTAAAATAGTACTGCGCGTCGCGAATGTCATGTTCCACGTTCCTTCTGTTCATTTATAAGAACACTTTGTTTTTTATCTTTAAAATTCAGTACTGTTTTTGTAAAAAATAAAAGTACCTATATGAAAAATATTTAACCCTTTAACCGGCACAGCATGTTCAAATTTTTCATTGGTTTTCGACCTTATCTTTATTGTATTAAGTTCAAAATATGGTGGCAATATATATGTCACTGCATTATAAAGGGTTAAACTTTGATGGTAAACGTCTATAATATTTTTTAATAAAGTAGAACAATGACAGTCAGGAACTCGGGATACGTTTGAACGGTGAAAAAATTACAGGATGAAAAAATTAAGACCGTAGCGGTCTTCTTCGATGTAGCCAAGGCCTTCAGTAATTCGGTCTGATATGTCCGATAGACTTATGCGTCTGATTAGATCTTATCTTTCCAAACGTACATTTCGTTTCCGACACAAAGGTACTCCTCCCCGCGTCCGATTAGGGCTGGTGTCCCGCAAGTCAGAACCCTGTCCCTTTTGCTATACACGGCGTACACTAACGACATTCCTATCCCTTCCCGCGGCATAGAGCTCTCGCTCTTTGCCGACGACACAGCACTCTGTCGTAGTGGGCTTAACCTGAGTGCAATCATTTTAAAGTTACAAATCGCGTGTAACAACTTAGGCGTGTGGTTTCGAAAGTGGCCCATCGAAGTGAACCCCGGCATAGAACCCGATTAGTCCCGTATGGAACCCCTTTGTTACGCATGTTAGGGACCGCGATCCCTTGGCAGCAAACTGTCAAATATCAGCCGTAACGTTAGATAAAAATCTTTATTTCCGCCCTCACATTGCTAGAGTAGGTAAAAGCACTCGGTTCTACCTAAATCGACTCAACGCTATGTTAGGTCGCTTCGGTAAAATGTCCCTTAGAAACAAGCGAACCCTTTATAAGGTTTGTATTAGACCAACAATGACGTACTCGTCTCCAGTTTTCAGGCATATAGCGCCCTCAGCGCTTTATAAGTAATACAAAATAAATTCACTCGCAGGGCCACTGGTGCCCCTTGGTACGTACGGAATGCTGACCTGCATAGACATTTGGAACTTCTAACGATGCAACAGCATCTCCGTACAGTCACCTACAGTAAACTATAGCTGACCCCAGCTTCTCTCCATCCCCCATTATCGTAGGCCGACACACGCCCTATCGGATCCCTCAGATCAACTATCAAATGACTTGGATTGCCTACTTGCAGCACAGGACACACCGTCGCTTAGTTAAGCCAGCCGACATAGGCAGCATCACTGCTGATTGAGCGCGCCCCACTAGGGGGCGCGCCGACTTCATCACGGCGTGCACTCTGATTGAGTAACGCCAACGTCGCCTCCCACCCCGGGGACTGTTCCGTCAGCCTATGTAGCCCTTTCAAGGCTATAGGCAACACCAGGGGGTGTTTAATCAGTAGGAGTCTGACATAGTCTATCTCAACCGCTTGAGTTATTCATACGATGTAGTATTCACCTCCTCCCACCTCCAGCTTGTATAGGTGAGTTGTCCTTCTCAGGGCGCAAAAAAAAGAGTATATCCCACCATCTCGCACTCATTCAATAGCCTTAGAAAGAGAGAATGTGAGTTGAGACTTATTCTTATGACGCGTGAAGCATTTTTTCGAACGAAGCGGTGCGGTTTCGCACTGTAGTACCTACCTATTTCAAATAACTTCCCCATAAAAGATCCAGTTTATTACATTATGCTATAATTTTTACTTTTTGTTGCTTATGCTAAAACGAGTTTCCACGAAAAGTAGAACGTATATATAATTTACGATGGTTAGGAATTTAAACTTTATGCTTCAAGAGTATTCTGGCTCCAGACATTATGGGAATTGATTGTGTAAAAAATGGCGAAAGCGACTCTGAGAAAAGTGTCAAATTTATGGCAAATATAAAGGCAGAAATCACAAAACTTTTAAATTTTAAAGATTTTTTATTTATTTCAGGAGTTCAGCCTTGTCTCTTTTTAAAAATAACATTCAAGACCTTTTTCATCTTGCGATGGAGTTCAGACTTTCATCATTAGCCTATACGACCCAGAGCTTAGAGGAAGACGTAAGTAATGACTAATTTCTAATAGAATAGAATAGAAACGCTTACTTACTTAGAAAACAATAGAAATGTAGTAGACAATACATACAACATAAGAAAGTGTAAAATAGAATAAGAAAAAAACAATAAAAAAGAGAAGGAAGAGTAAAATACTAATGAGCCCTGTCTCAACATAAGCTTCTGTCGTGGATGTTCAGAATGACACAGAAGCGCTTAGAAGACTTAGATCCCTCTCACGTATATTGCCCTGTGTGAGGATTCCGTTCATATCCGACTGGATGCTGATCATTCTGGGGTACCCAATTCTGTCGCCAAGCAGCATTGTTTGCTATGTACCAGTTTAAAGAGTAGGTAGCAATGCGTGGCATGTCTTTGGTGTCACAAGCATCCATGGGCTGCAGTGGCCGTTTACCAACAGGCGGGCCAAAGCTCGTTAAACAGCGCAGTCTCATTAAAAAAACACCAGTAGTGGCACCAGTATTCGTCACTCGAATACTGGTGCCACTACTTTATACCGTTTATTCGACATAGGTTTACGTCGCCAAAAAACAACACAGATTTTCATTGTAATTTCACGGGATGGCAACTGCCATTTCCTAACTAGGAAGCAGGTGGTCTGTATTAAATGGTTCCTCATCCTCCTCATCAACTCATTTTTTTTATGTCCCCACTGCTGGGGCACGAGCCTTCCTTATGGATGGATAGGGGAACTGGTCATAAACCACCACGCGGGCCCAGTGCGGATTGGTGGTTGTTAACTGCTAATGCAGCCGGGATCAACGGCTTTGCGTGCCTTTCGAAGCACAGAAGAGCTCGAAATGATAAACTTTTGGTCACCCATCCGATGACCGGTATTTGCGAAAGTTGCTTAACCTCAGCACTTGCAGACCGGGCGCGTTAACCACTGCGCCATCGAGCTCCTCAAATTACCAGTATTAAATGGTTGCTGAAGACTAAAATCAGATACTGACCGCTATTAAAAAATATATATTATCAGGGTCCTGTCGAACACAAATCAGACAGTTAAGTTGCCATTGTTAAAACTGCCATTATTAGGAACGCACAAAACTAAATGTAAAACTATTCTGCGTTAAAGAGGCACAGTTTTGGTAACGGTACAACTGAAATCATTCCGGGACGGTTTGCATAAAACGTAATGGGGGATTGCGGCCGCGCGCGGAGTACTGCGTGCGATTCGCATTGTGCCATCTGCTCACATTTAGATCCCTTATAAAATGTTACTGCGCATTATCACACCTGGATATGGCCCGGCCTCGCGGTTATTTCGAAACGTTGCCTTTTTATGGCACTAATGGAAAATACTGTTTAGCTTTCGCCCAATACATTTCTTTTACGCACTTCGCTCGAGTGTTTCGCGGATGAAGATCTAAATTTTATGCCTTCCTTGCGCCCGTTGTGATTTCTTTGTGTACCCCCTTTTGGAATGTGTTTTTGATTGGTTCAATAGTTACGTAAACTTAGTATAGGCATTTTAAAATTGTTATTTTTGCATTATCGTCTGTTTGTCTGTGAGGATGAATACGAATAAGAAGTACTTACTGTAATTGGCATAATACATTACACGCTACACGCTTATAAAATAGAAAAGAAATAGTTAATGATGGAATCAGGCGTTACTTTGCGGAAATTCATGGTACAAAAAAATCTAATTGTAATAATATGTAATGTTAATTCCGCCTCATCACTCGTTTATCCAGCGTGAATGCAGTACGCATGCACCGGGTGGTGCAAAAAATATGCACATGCAGAAGAAACAATGGATGCAAGCGTACATTTTTTTATTTGTTCATAATATTTGCATACCAACACCGATACCCGACAAATGTTTGCCCCTCCACGGAGCATCCTCAGGAGCTGTTGACTGGTCGAGAGCAGCGCACCGACTGAGAAAAGAAATACATAAAAATAACCCAAATACTAGAATAAAAAAAAAAATGTAAAATTACAACAGCAAAAAAGATAAAATCGGCAAAGCAATAATAATAATAATGCCGGCCGACCCCTATTTTTTAATATTTTTAAATGTTTTATTTATTTTGTTTTAAAAAATATTTAAAAATGTTAATTTATATATGAGAGAAAAAAATAATAATATTGCAACAATAGAAAAGTAACAACAAAACAGTAAGAGAGGCCAATTAGGTCCGAACTCAGCATTATATACCACCGCAACGCTTAAAATGCTTCAGTGATGCTGGTGTTCTGTTCTAAGCTATACAGGGTGGCTCATTCAAATCGGTCAGTATGGGAATGTCTGAAACTATAAGACATACGAAGATTTGTTCTTAGGAACCATGTCACCGATTTTGATAAAAAGAAAAACTGCATTCATACATTTGAAAAAAAACTGTACCCAGCTCGGGAATCAAACCCGGTTGTTTTGAAAAAATAAACTTACACTTTTTCTATTTAAATATCGATTGTGTAGGTCTTAAGCTGTAAATGTCTCTAAGAAACATGATGTCTAAAATGAATAAAATGCATTGTTTTGACATACTTTAATTTATCATAGTAGGTGTTCGAAGTGACCACCGTTACAATGTTTTTAAAATCATTTTAAAACCATGTGAAGAATTCGTTTCCAGGTACCTATATTTAAAATATCTTAATACGATACACGTATTTGGTCCAATATACATTTTGTACAACAAAGCATTTCGTCCAACAGGTTTTTCGACTAAAAGGCATTTATTTCGTCCAACGTGTACAAGTTCAATACTGTCTGTCTGTCTGTCAATTCAGAAATTTTCAATTTCAATTTCAATTTCAATTTAATTTCAATTTCAATTTCAATTTCAATTTCAAGTATTTCAAGTATTTCAAGTATTTCAAGTATTTCAAGTATTTCGAGTATTTCGAGTATTTCGAGTATTATGAGTATTTCGAGTATTTCGAGTACTTCGAGTACTTCGAGTACTTTGAGTATTTCGAGTACTTTGAGTACTTCGAGTACTTTAAATACTTGGAGTACTTCGAGTACTTCGAGTACTTCGAGTAATTCGAGTACTTCGAGTACTTCGAGTACTTCGAGTACTTCGAGTACTTGGAGTACTTGGAGTACTTCGAGTACTTGGAGTACTTCGAGTACTTAAAGTATGTTTTTAAGCGAAATAAATAATCGTACTTTATTTGTGACAACACGATGTTCTCTTTTTCTATCTATAAAAACCAATGTACTTTATTTGCAAAAAAAAGAGTGGCAACCCTGCCTGTAGGTACAAGTTGTGGCTATAACTTTTGTTCGACTGAGCCGAAACACATGCGTACAGGGGTGCCTCGTGTGAGTTCCATTTGACATTCGATTACGTTAACGAAAACGAAAATTAATATGGCATTGAAGCAGCGCCTCCTGGCGACATACATACGAGAAGAGTTTAAACTTTTGCCATACAAAGTTTCGTTTTCGTAAACGTAATCGAATGAATGCGGATAGTGAACAAAACTCACGGACTTCTTGGCGGGAAAGTGAAGAGTCACATCTGCGGTTTTGTTTTATTTTCTAAAATTTGTGTTATGTCGAATATTAATGTGAAATAATGGTGAATTATTAACCGTTAAGTGTTCGTGAGTGTGCATGAGTGTTAGCAAATGAAACAAAACAGAGCAACGTAACTTTTTAAATTCTCTCAAAAAGTCCGCCCGAGCACTAGTAAAGCCCCACATCTTTACTGAGATCCTCGAGGGTTTGGGGGGTTTATAATTTCTCACTTCTCATTTCTATCTATCATTCATCATCATCTTAAAGGAAGAAAATATTGTTTATTTATGTATTACTTGTAAGAAAAATTACTTTAACTAAATGTTTGGCTAAATGTGCTAATCGCACGAAGAAAAAAAACGCACAATAGGCACCCTGTTCACTTAAAGGGAGGTGGTCACTTTAGCCTGTTGACGCTGGCAATGCCATTGGTAGTGCTCAAGCACAGCCGACCCTGAGATCTTAGTTACAACGCCTTAATTTAAAGAGCAAATCACGTACCCCGCTCAGAACCGAACTCAAGAACTTTTTAAACCGAGACAGAGTAAATAATGAACTTTTCCAGATCACAATAGTTATTTGTTATACAAGAGTGCAAAGTTGTTTTTTAACCGCGTGCTCAATTTTGATGACCGAGCAAGCGAAGGATTCTAAAATTGAATCACGAGCGCAGCGAGTGATTCAAAAATTAGAATCCTGAGCGTTAGCGAGGGAATCAAAAGAGCACCAGGTGAAAAATCTTTGCACTCGAGTGCAACACCTAACTTTTCATCCCACCTCAGCGAGGAAATGACTAAATGCAAAAAAACATTTACAATCACAAGATACTTTTATTTCAGTTTAGGTATTAACTACTACATTATGAAAGGTAAGTATTACAGAATAATCTTTAAATTATAACAAACAATACTTAGGTCTTAGAATAAAGACTTAGGTATAATTAAGAAAAATTGAAAGTAACGTTGCTACAGTTACTAAGTGTAATATTTTTGTTAGGTACTGTAATGTTGGTGTTAGTAACTTGTGTACTGTAACACCCCGCTGGGTCGTTACTTAAGGAAAAGGGGGTTGTATCGAATAATAATGCTTTATAGCTTTAAATATTTATATTACTTTCAACATGAAATAATAACAATCAATTCGTCGTCGCGACCCGTCACCGAGTCCGCGATGTTCTTCTTTTTTCTCTTCTACTATATTTTAATGCAGGCCACAGTGGCTGCCAGTAAGTATGCCCGAGCAAGGAGTCTCGGTTGCTACAGTACTGATAAATTGGGCACCATGGAGGTAGAAGCAAATAGGTTTAATGATGTTTTGAATTCACAAACTTAGTGCACACGATGTTCTAAATTCAATTTACTTTATCCTCTAGGGGATAAAAACGGCTTTTGCACTCAGATATCGAAGAGCAAAAATACTCTTTCCGAGATGGTGGGATGAAAAATATATATACAGGGTGGCTCATTAAAATCGGTCAGTATGGGAATGTCTGAAACTATAAGACATACGAAGATTTGTTCTTAGGAACCATGTCACCGATTTTGATAAAAAGAAAAACTGCATTCATACATTTGAAAAAAAACTGTACCCAGCTCGGGAATCGAACCCGGTTGTTTTGAAAAAATAAACTTAGACTTTTTCTATTTAAATATCGATTGTGTAGGTCTTAAGCTGTAAATGTCTCTAAGAAACATGATGTCTAAAATGAATAAAATGCATTGTTTTGACATACTTTAATTTATCATAGTAGGTGTTCGAAGTGACCACCGTTACAATGTTTTTAAAATCATTTTAAAACCATGTGAAGAATTCGTTTCCAGGTACCTATATTTAAAATATCTTAATACGATACACGTATTTGGTCCAATATACATTTTGTACAACAAAGCATTTCGTCCAACAGGTTTTTCGACTAAAAGGCATTTATTTCGTCCAACGTGTACAAGTTCAATACTGTCTGTCTGTCTGTCAATTCAGAAATTTTCAATTTCAATTTCAATTTCAATTTAATTTCAATTTCAATTTCAATTTCAATTTCAAGTATTTCAAGTATTTCAAGTATTTTAAGTATTTTATGTATTTCAAGTAATTCAAGTATTTTGAGTATTTCGAGTATTTCGAGTATTATGAGTATTTCGAGTATTTCGAGTACTTCGAGTACTTCGAGTACTTCGAGTACTTTGAGTACTTCGAGTACTTTGAGTACTTCGAGTACTTTAAATACTTGGAGTACTTGGAGTACTTGGAGTACTTCGAGTACTTCGAGTACTTGGAGTACTTCGAGTACTTGGAGTACTTTGACCAAAGTACTTGAGTACTTGGAGTACTTTAAGTACTCGAAGTACTCCAAGTACTCCAAGTACTCCAAGTACTCCAAGTACTCGAAGTACTCGAAGTACTCGAAGTACTCGAAGTACTCGAAGTACTCGAATTACTCGAAGTACTCGAAGTACTCGAAGTACTCGAAGTACTCCAAGTATTTAAAGTACTCGAAGTACTCAAAGTACTCGAAGTACTCGAAGTACTCGAAATACTCGAAATACTCATAATACTCGAAATACTCGAAATACTCGAAATACTTGAAATACTTGAAATACTTGGAATTGAAATTGAAATTGAAATTAATTCAAGTATTTTGAGTATTTCGAGTATTTCGAGTATTATGAGTATTTCGAGTATTTCGAGTACTTCGAGTACTTCGAGTACTTCGAGTACTTTGAGTACTTCGAGTACTTTGAGTACTTCGAGTACTTTAAATACTTGGAGTACTTGGAGTACTTGGAGTACTTCGAGTACTTCGAGTACTTCGAGTACTTCGAGTACTTCGAGTAATTCGAGTACTTCGAGTACTTCGAGTACTTCGAGTACTTGGAGTACTTGGAGTACTTCGAGTACTTGGAGTACTTCGAGTACTTAAAGTACTCCAAGTACTCAAGTACTTTGGTCAAAGTACTCCAAGTACTCGAAGTACTCGAAGTACTCCAAGTACTCGAAGTACTCGAAGTACTCGAAGTACTCCAAGTACTCCAAGTACTCCAAGTATTTAAAGTACTCGAAGTAATTAAAGTATTTAAAGTATTTAAAGTATTTCGAGTATTATGAGTATTTCGAGTATTTCGAGTACTTCGAGTACTTCGAGTACTTCGAGTACTTTGAGTACTTCGAGTACTTTGAGTACTTCGAGTACTTTAAATACTTGGAGTACTTGGAGTACTTGGAGTACTTCGAGTACTTCGAGTACTTCGAGTACTTCGAGTACTTCGAGTAATTCGAGTACTTCGAGTACTTCGAGTACTTCGAGTACTTGGAGTACTTGGAGTACTTCGAGTACTTGGAG